>JADRCH010000093.1:5378917-5392268 GCA_019843965.1 Rhynchomys soricoides | reverse complement strand
TGGGGAAGCTCCATGTCCCAGGCAAGCGCTGTGACCCATATAAAGGGCGAGTATTCTATTGTTCTGAGTCTCCACTCGTGGCAAGCTTATGCTCTCCCTCTCAAGATGCATTAAAGCTTTTACTGCAGAAGGATCCTATGTGTGCCGCGTCGTTCTTGCTGGCGAGACCGTAGCGCGGGACAAGTAACATCACAACTGAACAAGAATAGTAATGCAGTCCCGTCTCCACTTTGCACTCTTTTTAAAAAAAAATATTTGTTTGTTTATTTAACATATGTGAGTACACTGTAACTGTCTTCAGACACCTCAGAAGGGAGCATCGGATCCCATTACAGGTGGTTGTAAGCCACCATGTGGTTGCTGGGAGTTGAACTCAGGACCTCTGGAAGAGCAGTCAGTGCTCTTAACCTCTGATCCATCTCTCCAGCCCCCTCCACTTCACACATGTACACTCCAGGGGCATGTTCAGAGCTGAGACCACAGCTCAAAGCAGACTGGATCCCGGGTGCAGTGGATGGAATGTAAGAGAGGCACAGCACCCGCAGGCAGGCAGGCAGTTGACAATGGTCTTGGCTTATTGCAGTCCCACCCTCCCTTCTCTCCCAGTGAGTCCATACCTGTTCCTTCATGCCTGCTCCTTTTCCTCAGGATCCATGGGAGGCTTTTGCCTCTGAGTCCATGTCCCCTGATTCCACCACGACAATCAGCATCTTCATGTTGCCGCTGCCCCAGCTTGCAACAGCCCAGCCAGGCCCCAAACTGCTTCTTATCTTCCCATAAGCAGCTTGCTATTCGGGTGCCTCATGCAGTCTATAAAAAGCACTAACCCCCAGGGATGTCCCAGACATGGATGACATGCCTTACCACACCCACTCATCAGTCACGCTTCTTCCCTTACCTCAGCCCTGGACACAGACATGGCAAGATTTAGGGCCTGGGGCTGGAGAGATGGCTCAGAGGTTCTATTGCCAGTACCCATCGACAAGGTGGCTCACAACCATCTGCAACTATAGTTTCAAGGGATCTGATGCCCTCTTCTGGTCTTCATGGGTACTGCATGCACCTGGAGCACAGACATACATGCAGGCACTCATATACATAAATAATAGAATAAAAACCAATTGATCTTGTGTTGGAGATTCAGGACATGCGTGCACTCCTTCCTCTTGATAAAAGGTCTTGTTCACATTTTTCTCATTTCCACAGACTCAGATTCCTCAAGTCCCAAATGGAAATTCACCTTTGTTAACCTTTCTTTCACCTTCGCCATGCTTCCCCATCTTGAAATTCCACCATGAATCCACTCATTATTTCTCCCTCTCATGGTGCCACCCAACACCCGCCCCCCAAATCTGCCTCTCAGATCTGCGGAGAGCTGGGTCCTTTCTCACCACCTCCTCAGCAACCTGGCTCCATCTAAAGGTTTTCCTGTCTTCTGTCCCCACTGGTCCCCAGCCCTCTCTCTGCCAGGGATCCTTCCAGATCAAGCATTGGCTGCTTCCTCTGCCCCTTGAGACTGGCTCCTCTTCCTTCATCCTCTTGGAATTAAGATGCTTCTTGGACTTGTCTGCTGCCACAACATATGACTTCAACATTATTCACTTTATTTTTTAAAACTATGTCTTGAGCTGGAGAGATAGCTCAGTGGTTATGAGAACTGGCTACTCTGCCAGAGGTCCTGAGATGGTGGCCCACAATCATCTGTAATGGGATGTGATTCCCTCTTCTGACACACAGGTATACATATAGATAGAACACTTACACATTAATAAATAAATAAAAACCCTATTCGAGTATAAGCTTCGTGAGAATATGGATTTCAGTCATATCTTATTCACAGTTGTGGCTTTGGTATCTTAAAAATTATCTGTAGTCACTTAATAAATACTTAATAAAAACAGCTATTTTTAGTATGTGCATGCATCCTCTACCCCCCCCATCAGTTCCCTTCTTGATCTCTTCTGAGATACCCACTTCAACTCTACCCACTCCTGACACCAGAATGGACCCCTCCTCTATTTATATCACCCTACCCTCTGTCCAGTGTGCCTCAGACCTTCCCGTACACAGAGGAATGCCACAGGATCTTCTGGTACTAAGAGTAATGGTCTTGGAAATTTCCTTCACTTCTAAATCCTGTGGTTTCAATTTTTAAAACATACTTTGTAGCAATTCATAATATGTTAACCAAAGTGTAGCCCAATAGTGCAGTGTTTTAAACAGTGTTAAAAAGGCAGAAACTGGATTTCAGGCTTGAAGGATGGAATCATTTAGTACAGTGCCAAGCCCTCAGGGGGCGTCCAATAAATCTAAATTGATGATGATTGAGAGGAGGCTCCCAGCTTCTCGGTCTGGCAGAGCCCTCCTGAGATAATCTCATCCATCCCTCTGTCTTCAGACAGACCCAGAAACTCCAGCCCACACAAACAGGTCACACTTAGTGCGGCTTTTAAAGCCACACATGGAGTGAGGGTTCACGGCCTCTCTCTGTTTCTTGATCCCGGTGGGACACTGAGTGGCAGGGGCAAGAGTTTCTGTCTGTGCCTTTATGATTGTGACATTGAAGACTCTGATAAGCTACCTCTAGATCGGGATGGGGGTGGGGCAACTGAGAGGAACATAACAGCCACCAGCCTCAAAGGACAGCTTTTGGAAACAATGAGGAGATCCACAAGAGGGGAGAAGGAATAGGAAACACAGGCAGCAGAAAGGAGGCTGCAGCCAGAGAGAAGTGGCAGAGAAATGAAATGGTGGACCAGAAATGAAAGGTTGGGTTTCATAGAGACAGATAGGATGGGGTGGGGTGTTAAACAGTACCACCCCGACCCCCAGTACTGCCCTGTGTGTTGCTGTCTCTTGCTCTTTGCTCCACCAGAAGAGGGCGCACTGAGAAGCAGGATGTAGTCAGCAACTAGGAATGAATGAGCTACTCAGCTACCCATGGAAGAAAGGCAGGCAGGCAGCCAAAGCAGCTTACCCTTCCCACATAACGTAGTTAAGAATGAAATGCAAGGCTGGAGAGGTGGCTTCTCACAACCACCCATAATCCCAGTTCCAGGGGTGTCCGATATCCTCTTTTGACCTTCTTGGGCACCGAGGATGTGCGTGGTACACACACACATGCAGGCAAAACACTCACGCATAAAATAAAATGAATAAATCTTTTTAAAAAAGAAAGAAAGGAAGGAGGGAGGGAGGGAAGAAGGAAAGGAGGAAGGAAGGAAGGAAGGAAATGCAGCTGGGTGTGGTGTCTTGGGAAGCAGAGGCAGGCGCCAGATCTTTATGAATTCAGGGCTAGTCTGATACACACAGTTAGTCTCTCAGCCAGGACTGTAAAATAAGACTCTGCATTTAAAAAGAGAAATGCAAGCTAGTTCCATTTATCTGCTTTATAATGAATATTAATGGTGAAAGAGTCGAGACAAAAAAACAAAAACCAACCAAACAAAAAAACCAAAACCAACAACACCTTTTTGTTGATGACTGAAAACTAGCAGAAGCAATAAGTCTGTTGCTTGCTCAAGATGAAGTCTCTCTCAAAGTAGCTCTGTGCTTGGAGCTCACCATGGAGGCCCGGCTGGCCTTCGGCTTGCAGCTCCTGTTTCTACCTCTTGGGGGATTGCATGCATGGGTTACCACGCCTAGCTATCAAACCTTTCTGATGAACCTTTTAATTGCAAAGTTTGATTTCCAGAAATTGGACTAGACACATGTCAGATCCACAGAAGTGGATTTCCAGCCGAAAAGAAACATGGTTGACAAAACAGGAAGTCGCTGACAAAACAGGAAGTCGATGAATGTCCTTTTAATTCTTCATTTTGATTGTTTTGTTGCTTTCTTTGTTTTTGTTTTTGTTAGGAGGCCTTGTCTCTCTAAGTAACCCTGGCTGTCCGGGTATTTTCTCTGTAGACCAGGCTGGACTCAAACTCACAGAGATCTGCCTGTCTCTGCCTCCCCAGTGCTGGGATTAAAGACGTGAGCTAGCATGGCCAGCTTCCATTAGCATGTTTTTTGTTTGTTTTTTTTTTTTAAAGATTTATTTATTTTATGTACACGTGAACACTGTAGATGTCAGACACACCAGAAGAGGGCATTGGATCCCATTACAGATGGTTGTGAGCCACCATGTGGTTGCTGGGAATTGAACTCAGGACCTCTGGAAGAGCAGTCAGTGCTCTTAACCACTGAGCCATCTCTCCAGCACTCCCCCCCCCCCCAACATCTTATAATGGAAAATAATGATCCCGTGGAGGAAACCTTTAACAAAATGAAAAGGGTTTTCAAGTGCGAGCAACCTAACTGTTGTAAGGAAGTGGCCAAGCAGGCAGAAAGGTCCTGACCTTGTGTGTGACTGAGAGTGTGAGGAGGTGAGGTGAGGAGGTGTGAGGGCTAGTGCCAGAGTGTGCCAGGCTCCCTGGGAGTCCAGAGCCTGTGGAGAAACCTCTGTCTCTGGCTGGTTAGTTGGAAACAGGCAGAGTTCATGGGACGGCTCCTCATGGAGTTATTGTGTTGGGAACCGGAAATCACAGAGCTTGGGCTACAGTTATACAGAGAGCTGATGCAAGAGAGCTGCCTCCCACCCCCAAATCCAGACACCGTACTCAGGCCACACGCTGTGCCCACATGTGCACAGTGGCTGCTTCCCACAGGAAGGGCAGAGGCTCCAGAGACAGAGGCGTCCCATGGAGGGAAAAGGCCAAGCAAAGGACAACAGGCAACTAAGGAGCGCTGAGGGTGGGAGAAACCGTCTTCTCCAGAGAAGAGTGCCCCAACTGGTTATCCATACAGGTGTAATGTTATCCAGGCCAATCAGGGGTATTTAGTAATATGTATGACTGTGCGTGTGTGCATGCGTAACAATGGATGAAAAAAGAGGTCAAGAATTTGAGAGCAAGGGGAGTATATGAGAGAGTTGGGAGGGAGGAAAGGGAAGGGCGATGCAGGGAACTGTATGATAATCTCAAAAATAAATGGAAAAAAGCTTTAGTCAGGCTCAACAGCCACACAGAACCTATGGGAGGTATTTCCCCAGTGGAGGGAACACACAGTGTCAAGGTGGCCATGGCGGTGTATGCCTGAAATCCTGGCACCAGGGAGGTCAAGGCTGGATGGTGATGAGGCCAGCCCTGGCAGCCCCAGACTTGCCTGCTAAAGATGGGAACCTGCACTGGAGTCGCCAAGGATGGTGAGATGAAGGACCATCTTCAGACTAATTCCCAGGAACACTCCCAGACTGAGCTGGTCATTGCTGTGGGACTGCTTAGGGGAGAGCCGGTGTCTGCATGACTGGAAGAGCCCGATTCTCTTCTACTTGAGAAACAACAAGGCTAACACTTCCCTACTTCATTCCCAGGACAACCCCCCCCCCATCCTTTACCCAGCAGGTGGGGTCAATTCTCCAAAGACACCTGTGCCTTCCAGTCCTCAGAGCCCTAGCCAGCCAGGTGCCATGACTGAACCCCTCCCTTTGCAAACAAGGACTGTCTTCTGTTTGTGCCTCACCAGGCTCATCCCTTGTACTTGCACAGGGTCAGCAAGCCACTGTCTCTCTGGAACTTGATATGTCATAAGGAGCACCATGTCTCTCATCACTATCTTCCCATCCCTCTGAATTCCTTGCTCCACATAAACAGGGGACCTTCACTAGATCACTGCCATCCTGCCTCTCCCGGCTTTGTCACAAGCTCAGGGAAGAGAGAATCTAATGGAGGGACTTCCTCCATTAGATTGGCCTGTGGGTATGTCTTTGAGGATATTTTCTTGGTCAATGATTGAGAAGACCCAGACTGCTTCGGGCAGTGGTACCCTTGGGCAGGCGATTTTGGGTTCTATAAGAAAGCAGGCTGAACAAGCCATGAGGAATAAGCCAGTGAGCAGCGTTCTTGCCCTGGCTCCCCTGGTGACAAACAGTGATTGGGGCACATAGCCATATAAACCCTTTGCTCCCCAAATTGCTTTTGCTCAGAATGTTTTATTGGAACAGCAAAAAGCAAACTAAGACACCAGGCCTTTTCAGAGCCAGCCACCTTTCAGGGTACTACCCAGAATGCCCTGTGTAACCTTGGGCTTTTCCATGTGTGTTTTCTTTACCTTGAGCCTCTTGCTGAAGTACGGATGCTCTCTTCTGTTGGCACAGACAGAGTCACCAATCTTGTTCCCAGGTAAAGGAAATGGAATTGTGGAGAGATTAAATGATTTCCCTAAGTCCCATAGCCAGGGACCTTGTACCACGTCCCTGCATCTCAGTCTCTGAAATCCCCTGTAGTCACCCCAGCCGGTCCAGCAAATTTCACCCCACCCACCTGAAGTCACAGCTCTTCCTCAGTTGCCCCCTGCCCCAGTAGAAAATTAGTTTAAAGTTTTTGTTTATTTTTATGTATGTGACTGTTTTGTCTGCACCATGTCTTTGTACCAAGACATGGTGTGCCTGATGCCCAAGAAAGCCAGAAGAAAACACCAGATCCTCTGGTATGGAGTTACAGATAGTTGTGAGTCACCATGTGGGTGCTAGAAATTGAAGCCAGGTCCTCCAGAAAAGCAGCCAGTGCTCTTGACTGCTGAGCCACCTCTCCAACCTTCTCATCACATTCAAATGTAAGCCTGATTTCCTTCACATACACAAGGCTCTAATTTAATTCCCAAATCACACCTAATGCACTCACAGATGGGTCCTGAAATTGCCACAGAAGAGGGCCAGTCACAGAGCAGCACGTTGCTTTAAGAGGTAGGTTCTCCCAACATTCCCAGGGCAAAATTTCCACCAAATTGTTCTTGCCCTTGCTAGCTTGGGTGGTGAAATCTTACAAGTTAGTTTTCCTTTTCTTTGAAAATGTATTTCCTGGGTCTGGAGAGGTTGCCCAGAGGCCAAGGGCACCTCTTGCAGAGGACCCGGGTTCAGTTTCAAGTACCTACTTTGGGTGGTTCACAATGGCTAGGTCCTGGGAGGTCCCCTGTGGGATTCACTGCACACACACCCACAGGCAGACACACACAAACACTCATGTAGTGGTTTGAATAGGTTTGGCCCCCCATAGACTCATGTGTTTGAAAATGCTTGACCCAAGGAGTGGCACTATTAGGAGGTGTGGCCTTGTTGGAGTGGGTGTGGCCTTGTTGGAGGAAGTGTGTCACTGTGGGGTGGGCTTTGAGACCCTCCTAGCTTCGGGGAAGACAGTCTTCTGGTAGACTACACCTTCTACAGGATGTAGAACTCTCAGCATCTTCAGTGACATGTGTGCCTAGATGCTGCCATGCTTCCCACCTTGATGATAATGGACTGAACCTCTGAACCTGTAAGCCAGCCCCAATTAAATGGTGTCTTTTATAAGAGTTGTCTTGGCCATGGTGTCTGTTCACAGCAATGGAAACCCTGACTAAGACAACTCACACACACAGAAACACATACACATAACCACATACAGACACACACACACATACACACATGCAAAGAGAGACACACAAACACACACAATTAAAAGTAAGTTTGGTTTTTAAAAAATTTTACTTATTTAATGTATGAGTGCTCTGCTGCATATACATCTGCCTGCCTGAAGAGGGCATCAGATCCCCCATAGATGGTTGTGAGCCACCATGTGGTTGCTGGGAATTGAACTGGAGACCTCTAGAAGAGCAGTCAGTACTCTTAACTGCTAAGCCATCTCTCCAGCCCCAAAAGTAAGTTTTTAAAAAGAGAAATTGGTATGGTGGTACACACCTGTAATCCCTGCATCCAGGAAGCTGAGTTAGGAGGATGGTGAGTTTAAGAGCCAGCCTGAGCTACAGGTTAAGACTCTGTCTCAAAAAAGGGGGAGGCCCTAGGCTGGAGAAATGGCTCAGCCCTTAAAGGCTAGGCTAATAACCAAAAAGGGGGGAGGACTGGGGGGTAGGGGGGTAACTTATTTAGTAGAGAGTTTGACTAGTACGTGTGAAACCTCAAAGTGGATTGCCAGCACTGCATGAAACCACACTTGGTAGCATGTTTAGCTACACAGTGAACTGAGAACCAGTCAGGAATACACCAGTCCCTGTCTCAGAAGGGGAGCTTGGGGACTGGGGCAACAGTTAAGAACACTGCTCTTCCAGAGGATTTGGGTTTGGTTCTCAGCACCCATGTTGGGAGACTCACAACTGTATTAGCCCTCCTTCTGGGATCTGATGCACTCTTTTTGGCCTCTTCCAGTACCACACTCATGTTGCGCGCGCGCGCGTGCACACACACACACACACACACACACACTATAACATTTTAAAAATGCAAACGTTGTCTATGAAAACAGGCTCACTTTAGTATGGAGTTCTGTACTTTCTCATACTCTGCCTCAGCCTTTGAGGGGCAGAAGTTTTCCTCATTGTGGGTCTGTGTCTCAGAGTCTCCCTGTTCTCTTCTTAGTCCTCCGCCGGCCCCTGAGGAATCTGAGCTCCTTCCCAGTAGTATTCCCTCCTCACCCTGACACTCGTAGATTAGAGGTTACCTCCTGTCTTATTTCTGAGCCAATCTTTGGGATTGTCTCCCTTCTTTTTCACACTTTCTTTAGGCCTTCTCTCTCCTGCGCTGCCTAGAACCAGGTAGCCTGTCAATCACATTCCTCTGTGCTTCTGAGCTCAGGTTAGCCTGTCAATCACATTCTTCTGTGCTTTTGAGCTCAGGTTAGCCTGTGGCCAGATGGGAATTCTAGGCATGGATTGTGACAGTTGAGAGCAGCTGGTGTTGCACCCTCTCCACCTCTCTCTCTAGATAAAGACAGTGCCTTAAGGAAAGAAAGATGTGAAGACAGAGGAGCCAGACCGAGATCAAGGATGGAAGACCTAACATCATCTGCATTTTTTTATGTACCCAGGTGCTTTGCAGTTGCATGAGTCAACAAATGGCTCTTGTTAAGAGCAATGACTCAGTGGTTAAGAGCATTACTGATCTTCTGGAGGTCCTACCCAACTTTGGGACTGTCTCCCTTCTTTTTCACACTTTCTTTAGGCCTTCTCTCTCCCGCACTGCCCAGAACCAGGTAGCCTGTCAATCACATTCCTCTGTGCTTCTGAGCTCAGATTAGTCTATCAATCACATTCCTCTGTGCTTTTGAGCTCAGCTTAGCCTGTGGCCAGATGGGACTCAGGAATTTTAAGCATGGATTGTGACAGTTGAGAGCAGCTGGTGTTGCACCCTCTCCACCTCTCTCTCTAGATAAAGACAGTGCCTTAGGTGTGGTTCCAAGTACCTATGCCAGGGTCATGTCACACCCATGTCACAACTCTGGTTCCAGGGAATCTGATGGCATGGGGAACACATACGCACACTCAAGCACACTCATATATATAAGATAATAAATGAATAAATATTTTTTAAAATTGAGGTGAGCTATCATTACAAGCAGTCCTTGGGGGCATGGTTAAATAAAAGCTGTCACAAACCTTTAATCCCAGCACTTGGGAGGCAGATGCAGGCAGATTTCTATGAATTCGATGCCAGCCTGGTATACAAAGCAAGTTCTAGGACAGTCAGAGCTACACAGAGAAAACTTGTCTAGGTGCAGGGGTGAGATGGGGTGGGGCTTGGCGGGGGATGTTCTCAGGAGAAGCAGACTGCAGATAGATGAGCCCTCGACCCCACATCTACAACACTCCATCTAAACCAACCCCTCCCCATGCCCTGGACCTTTTCCTCAGCACACCACCTCGTCTGGAATTCATTTGGACTTTAAACCTCTCCATAACCCACCAGGTTCTCATCCAATCAATAGCATCAAACTGAAACACATACCCAAGAGCATAGGAATTCTGATGGAGAGGAAAGGTTGGGAAGGAGGAGAGATCAGGTCCTAGTGGGGCACAGGAGAGAGACAAGCTAGGAAGCCTACAGAAGAGAGAGAGAGGCATGCATGGGCATGGTGGCTTGCATCAGTAATCCCAATCCTTGGGAGCCTGGGGCAGGAAGACCATGGCTCAGAGCTAGCCTGACCTATAAAGTCAGTCTCTGTCCCCCTCTCCACAAGTCGAGGAAAGGCAAAGGCAAATTTGAACTTGTATTGGAGTCAGCATGATATTGAATTCTGCCTGTCTCCTACAAAGTCCTCAGACTACTGTGTCCACCATCACCCCACAGTTAGTGATGTTACCTCATTCTATGCCACTCCCATAAAAAGATCTCTCACAACAGAATGCTGTAAAAAGCTACCATCAAAGAACTAAGACAATGATGGTGCTTTTCTTTCTTTTTTTTTTCTTTTCTTTTTTTTGTTTTTTTTGTTTTGAGACAGGGTTTCTCTGTGTAGCCCCGGCTGACCTGGAACTCACTGTGTAGTCCAGGCTGGCCTCGAACTCAGAAATCCACCTGCCTCTGCCTCCCGAGTGCTGGGATTAAAGGCATGCACCATCACTGCCGACTGGTGCTTTTCTTTTAATTAATTAATTTTTAATTTATTTTTCTGTGTATAGGTGTTCTGCCTCAATGAATATCTGTCTACTACATGCATGTCTGGTGCCCATGGAGACCAGAAGACAGTGTTGGATCCCCTGGTATTGCAGTTACTAAAGGTTGTAGCTATCATCTGGGTGATGGGAACTGAACCCAGTGCTCTTCCACCCCTGCAGGTTCTCATATAGCTCTAGGCTGGCCTCAAACCCTCAAGCTTACTATTTGTTAAAGATGACCTTGAACTTCTAATTCTCCTGCCTGTACTTCCTCGGTACTTAGATTCAAGGCATGCACCACCACACCTGGTTCTGGGGATCTGGCTCAGGGCTTTAGACATGCTAGGCAAGCAATCTGCTGGCTGAGCTATATCCGTAGCCCTCCAGTGATACTTCCTTTGCATCCAGGACTCAGTCAGTGTAAGGGCCTTCCTGTTTGCCTGGTAACTGTGAGATAACTGGTAACGGTCCTCATTGCCCTGGGAAAGACCACTAGGGCTTCACAGATTTGCCTTGGCTGTCTTCCTCAAAGAAGTAGCAACACTGGCTCTGAGCACATTATTCCCTGGTGCCTCTGCTCCTTCCTCTGCTAACATTCTATGTAGAGACGACATTCCAGTGTTATCTGACATAAAGAATAAACTGGACAGGCAACCATAGAAAGGCCAGGCACGGACTCCACAGCCCAGCTAGCATCTCCTGCTCTTGAGGCCCTTCTCCACCCACACCAGGTACAGACAAAATCCACATCCAGTTTCAACCGCACATCCATAGCCTGGCTCCACCTCCCCAGTTTCTGATGGTAACCCAGTCTTAAACCCAGGCCTGATGTCACCACACTATGTACACAGCCAGCCTGCCCCTGCCTTCTCCATGGCCACTCCACATTGGGAAGCACAGAATTCTCAGGCCCCTGGTTCAGGGTACTTTTAACATATATTAAATATTACACACACACACACACACACACACACACACACCCATGGGTATCAGAAAAGGCATTAGGTCATCTGGAACATGCAGAACATGAGCCACCACATGGATGCTGGGAACTGAATCCAGGCCCTCTGCAAGAGCTGCAAGTGCTCTTAGTGGCCGAGCCATCTCTCCAGCCACCCTCCCCGCCCCCTTTAATAAAAGACTAGCTCGTCAATAAAGGTATCCTTAAGAATCAAGCAGATTTGTAAGCCAGGCTTGGCAGCTCACACTTCTAACCCCAGCTAATTGAGAGACTAAGACAGGAGAATTATGAGCTGTAGGCCAGCCTGGAATTGTGAGACCCACCTCATCTTTTAAATAAATAGACAAATAAAAAAGCAAACAAATAAACAATAAGCTCTAGCATATTAAAAAAACAAAAAAAAACAAAAAACAAATAAAAAAACCCAAACACTTGTACAGCTAGAAACGGTCTTAACGACAACTTACTTCAAAGCCCTAATTTAACTGATGAGGAAGAAGAGAGGTGATGTGGTCAATGTTTCAATGCTCCGTGTCCATGCACATAATACACAGGATTCTGGCACCTGGGGCTTTGCACGGTCTCTCCCCGCAGCTCCCCGTGAGAGTCCCAGCTCTGCCACAACCCTTATTCTGATCCCGATTTTCTGTGCTTCACGGTTTGGAAATCTGCTGCTGCTCCTAGGTCAGAAAGGTTTCTGTTTGTCCGGTCCTTTGCATGGTGCTTTCTGCTCATGGTTCTCGAGCACGGTTCCCACAGCCCTGATCTACCTCACATACAGATGTTCCCTGTTACAGGAGACCTTCTATTCCCCGCTCCCAGTGGCCAGTGAAGACACTGCTTCATTGCTTTGACCAACATGGGGCTGTCTCTCCTGAAGGCACCTGAATTCAACCTGTTAGCCTCCCTCCCTTAACATGCCTTTCCCCAAGCAGTGCCCACAGTCAATAGTGCCTCCAAATTCCTCCAAGCTGGTAACTCTTCCCACATGGTCAGAGCTTGATAAAGGCTGCCAGCCGCCCCGTGCAGCAGGAGCGCAGGCTTCCCCACGTCTGGACGTACAGGCTGCGGCACAATTTTCAGCTCACACAAGCTGCTTCTCCCCACCTGCCCAGGCCCCATACCCTCTAAGTCAGTGCTGTGAGCCTTTACTACAGCTCCTGCTGCTGTGGTGACCTCCTACCATAAAGTTATTTTTGTCGCAACGTCATTAATGTAATGAATCATAATGTATATATCTGTATTTTCCAATGGTCTTAGGCAACCCATGTGAAAGGGTTGTCCAACCCCCCAAAGGGTAGAGACCAGAGGTTGACGACCACTGCTCTAATGTTCTCTCCTCCACCTCAACTCTTCTCTCAGCATGCCTACATAAGTCTCTTTCTTTGTACACCTGATTTATATTTCCTAATGTCAAGTCAGCTCATGGAAAAGACCGAACTCTTCGACTACCTTTGAGGGAGAGTCCTTGCCTGCGGCTTTTTAGAGCAGCCTTTCGCTCAACACAAAGCACTTTGCTTATAATATTATTATATCCTCTCTTCTTTCCAACTGAAATATTTTCATCATTATCATCATCACCACCACCACCACCACCACCACCACCACCACCACCAGCAGCAGCAGCAGCAGCAGCAGCAGCAGCAGCAGCATTGAGACAGAGGCTCGTTGTATAGTCCTGGCTGACCTGGGACTTTCTATGTAAACCAGCCTAGCCTCAAACTCACAAGGATCAACCTGCCTGTGCCTCTGGAGAGCTGGCATTAAAGGCATGCAGCACCATGCCCAGCCATTATTATTGTTATTATAACTATTATTTCTTCTCCTCACCCTCATCCTTTCTTCTACTCCCTCCTCCCTTCCCATATCTCTTTTGACACTGGCTCTCATGTAGCCCAGGCTGACATCAAACTCGTTTGAGAACAAAAATAGCTGTGAACCCTCCCCCATGTCCGGCTGGTTCCTCCACTGTTCCCAGTGCAGTCG
>JADRCH010000093.1:5311455-5371957 GCA_019843965.1 Rhynchomys soricoides | reverse complement strand
GAGGGGAGAGGAGAGGAGAGGAGAGGAGAGGAGAGGAGAGGAGAGAAATCCCAGTACTAGGCAGGCAGAAGCAGGCCAGCCTGGACTACAGAGGGAGCTCCAGGACAGCCAGGACTACACAGAGAAACTGTCTTGAAAAAACAAAAACAAAAAAAAGAAACAGAGAGCGGGAAGGAAGGGAGGGAGGAGGGAGGGAGGGAGGGAGAGAAAGAGAGAGGGAGGGAAAAGTCAGTGAAGCGTTGTCTGGGACTGTAACATCAGAAGTTCAAGATGAACAGTGAGTTTGAAACCAGCCTAGGATACATAAGACCTTGTCTCAAAATAAAAAACCAAAACAGCTGGAGAGATTGCTCAGTGGTTAGGAACACACGCTGCTTTCCTTGGCACCCACGTCAAGTGTCTCACAACTGTCTGTCACTGCAACCTCAGGGGACCAGACACTCCTCTGGCTTCTGTACACACATATGCACATAACTTACAAATAAAAGTAAAATATTTTAGAGAGATAAAATAAAAATAAAACCAAAAAGTCAATGGAGCAAGCTGAGTGCAGTGGCTCACAGCCTGAGTCCTAACACATGGAGGGAGGCTCAGGCAGGCGGAGTGCTCTGAGCTCCAGACCAGACTGGGTACACAGTGAGTTTGAGGTCAGCCTGGGAAACAGAATGATAAACTGTTTTTAAAAAGACAAAACAAAGCAAAAAGCCAGTGGAACAATCACTCTCTCTGTGCAGCTTCTCAAAAGTTCTTGGGAAATATACTCTGGATCTTTGTCACCAAATCAAAATATTCCCTCTTGTTTTGAACAGCAGAAGTCTCTGACTCTACAGCACAGCATCTCCCATTCCCCTCACAGGTAAATACCATACAGTGACAGTCATAACACCTATTCGGAAATTAATTAACGGTCATCTACAAATGTTCCCTAGCTCATCTTAGTCATCTTAGAGCAATCAGCTCTTGACTAGCATACTCTTCTCAAGTTTCCTGGTCTCCTTTGTGAGTACCATTATTACTGCAAACTCTTTCAAAAATTAACAAATCCTTCCCTTCAGTTTTTAAAAGATGGTACTCATGACACTGACATCTCTCAGGCTGGTCCCTCATATGCTGACATCCTCTATACCATCCTAGCTATGAAAATTCTGATTTGTTCAGAATCCAATGTGGTGTCCTGTCTCACACCAGTCTCTTTGTGCTTTTATCAACCATCTATATGGCTATACATGGCATACCCACGCCCACTCGCCGTCTAAGCCTTCAATCGGTCCAACCTGCCAGTGGACCACTCCAAGTATTCTCATTTTGAAGCCTTGCTCTGCATTTCCCCCACCCCCAGGACTCCCCAGCAAACAGCATCCTTTCCAGGCATCAGCCTTGCCACATCTGACACCCAGGTTAGCTGGGACTGACTGCACTCAGCCAGAGCTCACAGGCTTCTTCAGACCCCCAAGACCGGCTCTGACTCTCCCAGTTGGGACTGAATCTGCTCTCATCCTTGGGAGCTCCTTGCAGTCGTCTGCATGTTTCCTGGGGTGCTGAGGATCTGCAGCGCCATTCCCCCCCCCCTTCACTTTCTTTCAGCCCCTCAGGATGTATTGATGTGGTCACCATTGGCTCCTGAAGCGTGGCTGCTTTGGAGAGAGTGTAGAATATGCATGGGTTTCAAACAGTATAAAAAGAGGGTGCAGGATATGTCGTTCAAATGTTTGTATGTCTTAATGCTGAACCTGTATTTTGGACATATTTGCTTAAATAAGATTGTAATCACCCATTGCATCCTTTTCTTTTACCTTTTTAATGTGACAGTGAAAACCTTTAAAGTACACATATTAATATATGGCTTCCTTGATATCTCTAGTAGTCAGCTTTGGGTTTTTCTGTTGGCATGTGCATGTGAGGTAGTGTGCGTGTGTGTGTGTGTGTGTGTGTGTGTGTGTGCCCATGCGTGCGTGTGTACAGAACTCACCCTGTGCTAGGTAAGCACTCTACTACCCAGTCTACTGATCCATATTTAATCCCTGATTCCCTTTCAACATCCTCTTGTCTTTTTCACTGCTATTAAAAGGCTGCCCCGTTAGCCCCACTGCCCCCTCCCCCCCCACTCCAAGCCTCAAACTCTCTGGAATCCACCACTCTCAGTGCTTTTACAGCCATCATTTCTTCACTTAACTCTTCTTTTCATTGCCAACGTAGCTTTCACCCCTACACTAAAATTATAATGTATTTCTGGGCCTTTTCTTCCTCAATTCTCAGAGAATGACATCTTTCTTAATTCTTAACTAATTGAAAACAATTTTCTGTGATTCCCAAAGAATAAAACTTTTTCATTCTTCTCTGAACTGGCCTATCTTCACTATAAGTTTTTTCTTCTTTTCTTTTCTTTTCAAAGATAGGGCTTTAAGTAACCCAGTTTGGCCTCCAGCGTAATATGTAGCTATGGTTGACTCTGAACTCCTCATCTGCCAGCTTCTACCTCCTGGTTACAGGTGCCACCACACCCAGATATCCCATTCAACAAGTGTGGATGACCAATAATTCCAGCCAGTGCCACCCACCCATCCCTACCAGGAAAGCAACCCTTCCTCTGTCACCTTAAGGACTGCACTGCTCCCGGACTCTTTTCTGTGGAGGTCCCTGTTCCATCACACACAGCAGAAAACTGTCTTACCCAACGCCATGGCCTCCAAGACAGTCTACCCGTAGAGGCTCCGTGTCTCATCCCCTCAATGGCCGTGCGCTCATCCCCTGGGCAGATTTTATGCCTAACATTTCAGTGTCTCATACCTAGGAAGGTAGGTGAGTGGTTGTCAAAGGGCTGAGGGAGAAGTCACAGGCCAGGACCCCACCCCTGTGATCCTCAAATGTTTCCTCTGAAGCCTTCCTTCCTTACTGTTCTTGTAGCACCCATGATGATACTCCCATAGATGATCTTCCCAGGGTGGGGCATGACCTTCAGCACAGACACTGTCACAACTCGGCTGTGAGGTCTCTTCCCCACTATAGTGCCAACAAAGCCTTTTCTCTATGCTCAACCGCAACACACACACACACACACACACACACACACACGCACACACACACCTCCTCCCCCCCATTACATTTTCTTAGATCAGGAAATGTGTTCTTCCTCACTTTCTCTGTGTCTCCAGCCACCAACCGCCCTCAGTCCTGAAACCCCATCTAGAGAATAATATTCCTGGCACTGAAAGTCAGCTCTCCTGCCCGGCACCTTCCTTTAGCTTTCCCTCAGTTCTCAAATGACAGAACTCTCTTCCTCGCACACCTTTTTCAGTGATGTTGTTCACTTTTCTTTCAGCCCAGCCCCGACTTCCTCTTCCCACAGTCCATGCCCTATTTGAAACCTCCAGACCCCACCCCATCCCAGCTCTCTCCAGACCCCACCCCATCCCAGCTCTCTCCAGACCCCACCCCATCCCAGCTCTCTCCAGACCCCACCCCATCACAGCTCTCTCCAGATCCATCCCCCACCACAGATCTTTCCTTATTTCTTTCTTGGTATTTCTCTTCTGCCCTTTTCCTCCCCGTCCATATATTTGATTTAATTGCCAATGTTGGGTTTATTTCAGAAAAGAACATCCATTATAGAGAGAAAGAACAGAGGGACCCTGGCAGTGTGGGGATGAGGATTGTTCCCCCTTGGTAAGGACACCCGCTCTCGGTTCTGTCCAACCTGTGGGTTCCTCCCACCTCCCTCCAGCTCTGGGCTCTTATGTGTGCCTGCTGCTGCCTCCTGCCCCCAAACCTCCATAGCATCTCTTCAATATTCAGCCCTGCTCTCTTCCCTGGGTCTGAACTATCCCAATCCTTCCTTCTTAGGAGCCTCCTGCTGGTTTCCATCTTCCAAACTCTGCCCTGCCCTCTGGTCCTCCAGAGGGGATGCTCTTCTGACTTGGGCAGATCCTCTTGGGCCAACCAGTTTGGAAAAGGAATTAACAGATGAATCCCCACAGCTAAAATGTCCAGAACCAAATTTTTAAAAAGAGAAAGGCAGGCTTCTTGACAGTCACTGGCATCTGAAAGAGTGAACAGCCTGAAGGCAGTTTCACGGCAGGGACTTGTCATCAGGAATTGACTGTCCTAGCCAATGATTCTTGGACCCTCTTCTTGCCTCTGCTATGGTCAGCCTCCAAATCCTTCGGGTTCTTCTCATCGGCCAACCTAAGTGCCATGAACTGTGGAGCAGAAGTGGGCTCATTCTAGTCTGAAGGAAGTTTAAGCCCTCTACCCTTGCACGGGCTATCTTCCTTAATTAGAAGTCACCAGGTTGCAGAAGCCTTCATCTCGGCACACCTGGCTCTGCCTGGCTAGGAGAAAGCTCCTTGGCTTTAGGGTAGATACTGAGGTCAGGACAAGAGGGCTTCAAGGGAATGGATTCTGACCGGGGTTCATTTACTACACCTTGTCTCTGTGGAGAAGGCGTCCTCCCGGGGAGAGCCCAGGGCTCTTAAATGATGGCTCAGCTGAATCTTAGCAGGATTTTCAACTCCAAATCTTTATGCCACACCCAACTCGGTCAGCCTTTAGCATCTCCAGCCCTGGCCAGCCCTGGCCAGCCCTGGTCCAGCACCCTACCTGGTTCTCCAGTGTTTAGATCTCGTTTAAATTCGAGATCTAAGAGAATTCGAGAGCGACCTCTGCTAAAGTGAAGCCACAGGCTCACCAGGCCCCTCCTTGTGCCCTGCATCCATAAAGCCCATGCCCACCGTTTGAGTGCTGAGGGGTCGATTCAGAACGCGCCCCCACGTACTAAACTGACAGTTGCCCCAACATGTTGTCACCCTAGGGTCCTGCTGGGGCCCTCAAGAATACAACCCCTGAGAGGAGAAAAACGAAGGGATTCTGAAAAAGAGACAGGGCGAGGCTTGTGGACTATAATGCCGAGAGAAACGTGCTGCCGGTGAGGCTTCAGGCGCTCCGGGGCCAGAGCAGGGCTTTGGGACCTGGAGATGTTCAGGACTGAACACCGCGGCCGGATCTGGAGTCCGGCACTCCAGGGCTCCAAGCAGATGGCGGGAGTTTTGGACCGGGTCCCGGGTCTGGGACTTCGAACCCGTGTCGGTTCCAGCACTTACCCGGCAGACTCGGGAAAGTCTCTGAGAAGTGCGGAGGCGGGGGCGGAGGGGGCTCAGTCACTTTCTCGCGCGCGGGCAGCAGCTCGTCGGCATCCAGCGCTCCGTCCGTGCGCCGGGCGGCGGGCTCCGGGTTGCTTCGCGAGGCGGTGGAGGCGGCGGCGGCGGCAGCGGCGAGCTCCGGGGGTCCGTAGTAGGCGTCGGGGGGCTCTGCGAAGCTGGGCAACGCAGTGGTCAGCGCCACCATCGAGGGCACCGCCTGGCCCAGCCCCGCGCAGAAGGTGTTGCTCAGGCGGCCCGCGAACGAGGCGAGCGGGGCAAGCGGCGGCAGGCCGGCGGGCAGAGGCGTGGGGGCCAGCGCCTGCGGCAGCACGAGCGGCCGGTAGGGCATGAACATGGGGTAGCCGGTGTAGAGCAGGTGGCCGGAGCGTGGCGGCGGCGGCCCGATGAGCGAGTCGATGGAGAAGGCGGCGCCGGGGCCGCCGCTGCTCCCGCCGCTGCCCCCGGGGGCGCCGCCGCCCGCAGCTCTCTGCATGGCGCTGCCCGGGCCCCGCCGTGCGCCCCGCGCGGACACGCAGGGCTCGCTGCGGGCGCGCGGGCCGAGGTGGCGGCGGGGCGCGGGCTCGGCGCAGTGTGGCTCCGGCGCCGCGCTCCCTCGCTCATAAGGAGGGAGGGGGCGGGCGGGCGGGCTGGGGGTGTCGCCCTCCGGACTCATCCATCTTCCTCAAATTACGCTTCACTTGCTCCCTCCGCCCGCCGCCGAGCCCGGCTCCCGCGCCCCGCGCCCCGCGCCTTCCCAGTGGCCCGGCTGGCCCGGGACCCTGCCCGCCCCCCGCGGCCCAACCAACTATTATTAATGCAGATTGATGAGGCCGGACCCGCCGCTTTGTGAAAGTTTGCGGCGGGCGAGGAGGCGGCGGCGGCAGCTGGCCAGGTCCCCTCCCCGCGCCCGGACCTGCTCCCGGCTCAACCCACGCGGCCCGGGCTCGGCGCGGCTCGAAGGGTGAGAAGGACGCGGCGGGGCGGGGTGGGGGTGAGCGGGACGCCAGGAGCGACTCGGGGCGCACCCGAGTGGCGAGCCCTAGGAGCCCGGACGCGGCGCGGGGCAGCAGGGGGCGCGCTTTCTGCCCAGGGCCCCGTGCGCGCCCGGGGCCACTCGTGGGCGACCGTTTCCTACGGTCTTCCCAGTCCCTTCGCACTCTCTGCCCCGGACTCGATTCTCTAAGCCCTGGCTCTCGCTCCTTCTCCCTCATTTCTCCTCCATCTTCAACTTCTCGCTTCTGCAGGAATTCCTGGGTGCCCACACAGGGCCAAGTACTTCCCCCTCCTTCACCTTTCCCCCTCCACCTCTCTCCCACCCTTTCCATTCTTTTTCCTCCTCTCACTCTTTCCTCCCCCTTTGCCTTCTTTTAAATTCCTATTCCTCTCTTTTGGATTCTCTATCCCAATCTATTTATTTATTTTCTCATTCTCTGCTCTCTCTCTCTCTCTCTCTCTCTCTCTCTCTCTCCCTCTCTCCCTCTCTCTCCCTCTCTCTCCCTCTCTCTCCCTCTCTCTCTCCTCTCGCCATTAATTTCCCTGATTGGCTCCCTGGCTCCAGCGCGTCTGATGAGCCCTATTCATTCTCGGGCCTGACACTCTCGACCTGCCCTGGCTGATTGCTGGGGGCTGGCCCCAGGAGCGCTGATGAGCCCCAAGGGTCAGCAGCGCTAATTATCTGCTAATTGCAGATGACTCTGCTCGCCTCCCCCATTCCGCCTTGACTGTCCCCCTCCTCTGATTCCCAGCAGCAGACTTGTCGTTCTAGAGGCAAAAGTCATTGGCTTTTGGCTGCATAAGCACTTCAGGTCAGAGTGTGAGAACAAGACAAGCAAGAAAAGGGGCTCAAACTTGCAAATGGAGAGCAAGCCTGGCCAACAAAAGTGCAGCCTTTGGACTGGGGAACTATTCAGGTGGGGTCTGGAAGAGCCTAACAGTTAAAAGGAGCAGAGCCAAACGAGTTCAACAGGATGCAGTTTAGGAATGTGAGCGATCTTACTTAGATAAAGAGGAAAACCTACAGAGCTCCCACAAAGGACAGAGCTGGGCGGAAGGGACTGCTGGGTCTCTGACTTTTGTCCCAAGCAGAAGCATTGTATTAGCTAGTGAGCAGAGCTATTGTCACGCTGATATCAGCAGGGTTGCACTAAGGCTAAACAGGGTTTGAACTATTTTGTGGTAGCTCCTGTTGATATTCTGAAGCAGGAAGATCAGAAATTCAAGGTCATTTTCTGCTATCTAGGGAGTTCTAGACCAGTCTGAACCTCAGACCAGGCCAGCCAGGGGTACACAGTGAAGCCCTAGGAGTGGGAGGAGAGGAGGAGGAAGGTCCTGCCTTCAGAATTCATCAGAGAAGTGAAAAGAAGATGGTGTTGTGTCTGTGCAGTCCTGATATACTGGGCTCTACATTCTTCCAATGAACACAAGAGACAAGACTGGGGAGATGCCGCCTTAGGGGAACACAGGCGTTAGGTCTAGGGACTCCAGGTCACAATAAACAACTAGAGTTCATCTCTGGCTAAAGATCGTCTTCCGAGCAACCTCGGTTAAGTTAACCAAGCCTTCCACAGTACTGATAATGAAGACCAGATTTCAAAAGAGTATAGTACTTAAGAAGGGAGAGGTCAAGTACTCGGCTTGATGGCTTTACAGTGTTGGATACATAACAGAGGCTTATTGACTTGATGAATTATGGAGGGAACTTTGAGCTACAATTACTGCAATTAAAGCTGTATGAACAGCTTCCGCATGAATCAAATAACACATGGAGAAGAGCCATTTTTAAAAGTAATTGCATTCATTTTTTGCATAGGTAATAACATCGCATGGAACAAAATTTCAGAAGCTCAAAAGGATATATGTTGAAATATCTCTGTTCCCAAGTTCTGGTAGTACATGCACCTTAAACAAGCCTACGATTCTCTGTAGTACAGAATGGATCCTGTACTCTCAGGATCTGAAGGGTAAAGACCTTCTGATCTCAAAAATGTATGTCATGTACCTCAAGCCAAGAGGGTACTGTCTAGCACTAATCCTCAGAGCAGTAGACTCCCTGCTCAAGCTGTCAAAGAGGTGGAGGGTTATATTTTGGTACCAATAAATCCCAGCAGGCAACCCACTCACAAGTGAACTAAGCAAGACCTCAGGGGCTTTGTGCTGACCTGGCATGTGGGCCAGATACTGAGCTCTGTATCCCATCTATATCTTCAGTCAGCCCCTTGCCCTGCTGGGGTCATAAGATGCCTGCTTCCGTCTTTGATATTCAGTAGCTAGTATCACGTTCGGGGGTGACTGCTGCAGCCCACTTTCTGTCCTTGATCTTTCATTTGGGGTGAAACTCAGACCACACTGTA
Source organism: Rhynchomys soricoides (assembly GCA_019843965.1). Taxonomy (NCBI): domain Eukaryota; kingdom Metazoa; phylum Chordata; class Mammalia; order Rodentia; family Muridae; genus Rhynchomys; species Rhynchomys soricoides. Next base: position 5,363,472 of record JADRCH010000093.1, on the reverse strand, counting down.
AATGAGGGGAGCATTAAAGAAGTCCTGGTCCTCCCTGAGCCACAGGGCCAGGGTCTCTGTTTGACTTCTCTGTGTTTGAGAGGGGGAGCACACTCTGACTAGTATACTCTTCATAACTACTCTGACTAGTTATGAAGCAAGGGTTTCATGAATACGAGGCTACCTCCTTCTAAATGAGTTCTGCAGGCAACAAAGGAAGAGCATACCTGCCCAACCAGAAGGGGCCCACCTCCCTCAGTCAGCGTACTTTAGGACCAAGGACAGAGGGCATTGCCATCACATCTGAACAAGCAGAAAATGGCTACTTTGTTACTGATTCCTTGAACATCTGTTACCTGGGCTTTCCTAAGATGGAGCCAGGGAGCTGGGGTGATGACACCACCCTTAGAGAGCACCGGCTGCTCTTCCAGAGGACATGGGTTCTGTTCCCAGCATGCACATGGCAGCTCTCAACCTTCTGTAATATCTGCTTCAGGGAACCTGAATCCCACTTCTTACCTCCCTGGGCACCAGGCATGCACACGGCACACATATGTATATGTAGGCAAAACACTCAAACACATAAAAATAAATCTAAAACGATTTAAAATAAATAAAATAAAATGGAACTGTGCATGTACTCTGAGTTGGCCCACTCTCATGGTACATAGCCTTGGGAAATGCTCCTGCACAAGAATTTTTTGGTTTTGTTTTTATGTCTTTATTAGAGAGGCTTAAATGCGATTATTTACTTATTTGTTGTTGTTTTTAGAAACAAAACAAAAAAACCCGGGGCCTCACTATGTGGTCTGGCTGGCCTAGTTCTTGTATACAGACCAGTAATCCAGACCGGTTTCAAACTCATAGAGATCCCCCCCAAAGGAATGCACTTCTACAGCTGGATAAATCATTTGATCTACCCTTTTTGTTTGGTCCTATGTCAGGCCTCTTCTGGCCTCTCCATCATGTGCTGGCAGTTACACCTAGACACAAAGAATGAGCAAAGTGTTCTAAAGCCAACAGGTCCATCCATGTCCCTGACTCACTCAGGCTGGTGGTGTATCCTCCCACTGTGGGCCTCGTCGGTTTCTGTCCGCGGGTACCCTCTGGTGGCACTAGAACGCAACTACAGTTACCCGAGGGAGGCATGGAGTGCCGCAGCGCCCCCTGGCGTTAGTCGGTAGAGGTGCCAAGGGCAAAGGAACTGGAATGAGTCAAGAGGTCCAAGCTTCAGAGCGCTTCTTACTCCACGGTAAGTGAGAGGTTCGCCATGAGGATTGTACATGAATGTCTTGAAGTCTAGTGTGCATGCATGTAGGCATGTGTAACTTTATTGTGGCAGGATTCTCAAACTCCGTGTATTTGTTGTGTTCAATGTGTGTGGTATGTGTGAGCCCACCGGTTCACAGGCGGGTAGGTTGGTAGTACGGAGTTCCGCGCCTCCAGTGCAGGGCGGAGTCCTCACGGAGGCGTGAAATTGGTTTGGAGCAAACACATTATGGAAAGCAATTACCAGGGAGAGGTTCTGGGCCCGCGGGACCATCAGAAGGAGGCTGGGGAGGAAGCTCCCTGGCTTGCAAGTGTCTGGATGTCTAACCCCAGGAAGGGCCTTCCTAATGCTGCTTCCTTAAGGGGCAAGGCATGAAGGTAGGCACCCATCATAACACCTTCCTTGTCTTCCCTTCTTGGCTCCTTGAAAAAGGAGTCCCATACCCAGTATTCCCCAGATATGGCGTCTGTGAGGTGTCAACTCCTTTGGGGAGCCTTCTCAGGCCCTCTCACCCTCCACGTGGACTTGGCTCTTTGTATTCTAACTAGCTCACGTGTGTTCTTCGATGGCCGTGTGGCTGTACAGATAATTCTCTGAGGGCAGGACCATGTCTCACAGTCATATATTTGCTACCTTATCCCAGCAGTCAGGGAGCACAAAGTGAACGGTGTGGAAGGGATAAAAGAGAAGCACGTGCAGAAGCCACAAACAGGATGCACAGAAAGTTGTGCCCTAGGCCATAAGGTCCTCTTGAAATGGGTTTCAAATTCATGCACTTCGATCTTATTGGTCCATCTGGCCTTTGAACACACCTTCTTCGAGTACTCTGCAGGTTAACCTGGCTAACACAGACCTTTCCAGGTTCTTTACCTTAGTAATTAGTACCTCCATTCACCTAGCTGTTCAAGCAAAAAAGCTGCGAGGCACCTTGGGTGAGTCCGGCATCAGCAAGCACTCTCCGTAACCCTCCCTCCTTCCCCCCAGTATTCCCCTGTCATCTCAAGATGGCTGCTGTAGCCTCCAGCTCACCTGGATTCTTTGTTTCTCCTCCTCTAGCCAGTCACTTGCAGCCAGGCAGCCTGAAGGACACTGGCTCAGTTACTCTCCCACTTCTCCTCCCATTCTCCTTACATGCTGGCCCCGCCTTGTGTCGTTCAGATCTCAGGTTAAATGCCAACCTCCTCAAAGAGGTTTCCCTGTCACCGAATCCAAAATAACTCCCTGTTGCTGTCAAATCACTTTTAGCATCTGTCTCTGCTCTTTCTACTATGTGCAACCTTTTGTGTGTGTGTGTGTGCCCAGTGTTTTCAGCAGAGTAGTGGGGGACAGAAGGATGTCCTCTGCAGCCATGCGCTTGCCCAGCCTAGAGCACAGAAGGCAGGTTTGGGCAAATAAATGAACGAGTGACATCCTCCAGAACTCCTCACCTCAGGACTGAGACAGCATCTCCAGAAAGACCCGCCCAGGACAGCGAAACATCTTCTGCAGTGGGGTCCCTTTACCTTGGGATCTTCTGACCCCAACTTTTATCCTTCACAGACCTGTGGGGACCAGACAGCGGGCTTTTCCATGGCTAAGGGTGCAGAAAACCCCTGGACCTTCTTCTGGTCGTACCAGAGGCCTCTCACCAGTCTTTGCACTTGAAGCCCAATCTGACCGATCTGTCCAATGTTATGGTAAAGCTAAGTTCGGAGGCCAGTTCACCCACCTCTAGTCCACTTGCCTCTACGGCTCTCTTGCCCCAGCCCCCCAGCCCCAAGCCCTGCTCCACATAGTCTGGCTGCCTGTAGCTGGCTGAAAAGTGTTCTGAATCCTGGGAACTCAGGTCCAAGGACCCTTGACATCACAGCCCACAGCCCACTTGCTTGGTGCTCTGCAGCGCCCCCCCCCCCCCCCCTTTGCTGGCTGCCCAATGTTGGCTGCCCCCTGCTGGCTGCCCCGGCCTCCAGCTTGTAGGATCCTGGTACAGCAGTGTGAGCAGTACTGTGGTCCAGCTCTATGGTTTTACAGACAAGGAAGCTTGAGTCCAGGGAGGAGACTTTTCCACATCAAGCTAATGGCAGAGTTGAGGGTAAAACCCAGATCTGGTGACAGCTCCACACTCTTGCCACCACAAAGCTACATTTAAAGAAGCAGATTAAAGGTGCTGAAATGATGATTTGGAAGTTAAGAGCACTGGCTGCTCTTTCTAAGGACCTGGGTTCAGTTTCCAGCTCCCACATGGCAGCTCACAACCATCTGTAACTCTTGTTCCAGGGGATTCTGTTCTCTTTTCTGGCCTCCAAGGGCACCAGGCATGACAGTATGCACACACATCTATTCAGGTAAAACTCCCTTATATAGAAAGGAAGAAATAAAGCAGATTAAAAAGAACAAGAGACAGATGTGCACTGAGTGATGTTCCCTGACCTACAGGTGACGTGGGTAGTGGATAAAATGGCTGTTTTCCTAAACCTGGGCCCCTGGTACTCACCCAAGCCATGGTTACTTTCTCTCCCACATCCATGAGCCCTTTCCCAAGGGCTCTGCTGTCTCCAGCCCCTGGCCTCCAGCTTCCCTTTACACACACCTCTGCCTTGCCCACCCTTCCAGCCACCTACTCTGACAAACTCTCACTCCAGAGGCCATTAACCATTGCATGTGAGGAGAGAGGCAGGCTGGCCTGGGACATGCTGCTGGATACTGAAGGGAGAGGTGAGGCAGCTTGCACAAGGGGTAACCTACCCTGATTCTGTGTGAGGGAGTCACATCAAGGTAGACAGTACCAAATCACACAACCTGCAGAGTTGTCTTTTTTTTTTTAAGACAAAGTTTCACCATGTAGCACAATCTGGCCACTCTCCACCCTCCTGCCTCTACCTCCCAAAGGCTAAGATAACACTTGTACCATTGCTCTGGGCTTCAGCTTAGAGATTTCCAATGCACACACAGGTTTGCACAGGTGCCCTCTCTGCATCACTACCAGTTGGATGCTGATCTGGCCTCTTCTCTCAAGTGTGGATGAAGGCATCCACTCCTGACTTGAAGATGGACCTTCTGCTGGGAATGACCTGCCTTGAGTCATTCATTGCTGAGAGATGCCTGTTGAGGAGTCTGCTTTGTTCACAGGGCAGTGCACACCTGGAAGGAAAGGCAAGCATCAAGGAACTCCTGTGGCCACAGAAGCAGCTGATTCAGGCCAGAACCATCCTCCAAGCATCCTGCCTTCTGCTACCCCCCTGCTCTGAGCACAGTGGCTGTCTTCAGAAACCAGAGCTCACCTAGTAGAGCAGATCCTCAAAGTCCAGCTGCAGGTAGCGGAGCAGGCGCTGCGGCAGGGGCAGACGTGGTAGTGTGTGGGGCAGGCAGCCCTCCAGGTGACCACGGAGTGCACAACGGCAGAGATGCTGCAGTGACCTGGGCTGCCTCGCCAAGGCAAAGAGGGAAGAGTAGAATCGATGGTGCTTCTGGAGACAGGAGGAGAAGGAAGGTGACCACTGGGAGCCTCTCCAAGAACATTATACAAACTCTCAGAACTCACTTCAAAGGTATATTTTTCTAGATATGAGTGGGCTCTTGGGTCATGTCTATAGAGGACAGACCAGGCTGCCCCAAAAGGAATATTGTCTCTCAGGGCCAAGCTAAGTGATGTGCTCAGGGACCTGGACACTGACCTGTAGAATCTCAGGTGGCACCAGGCCCTTGGCCTCCTCAGGAAGCTGAACTACACAGTATGTGTTCATCAGGACCTCGATGGTTCGCGGGGATGTGCACCAGCGATCCAGCACCTGCCAGAAGATGAGACTTGTTAGAGAATTCTGACAGGCCATGTGGGGTGACTGGATGACTGGAGCAGCAGTTTTCTCCCCAAATACAGCAGATCCGACAGCTGATATGTATGAGACCTCATATGAAAATGAGCTTTTGTTTACTTGATTCTGTTTTTTTTTATTTTTGCTTATTTATTTTTAAAGTTTTTTTAAATTTAAATTTATTTATGTGTATGAGAATTTTGCTTGTATGTATGTCTGTGCAGTGCCCATGAAAGCCAGAAGAGGGTGTTAGATTCCCTGGAGTTGGAGTTGGAGATGGTGATGAGATGGTTCTGAGTCCCAGCACCCACACTGCTATGGCCTTCTGGAACCCTGATCTAGAAGAGCAGCGAGTGCTTTAAACTCCCAAGCCATCTCTCCAGCCCCTCTAAATAAAGAAAAAAGAGGGGTTCAAACTCACAGAGATCAACCTGCCTTTGCCTCCCAAGCACTGGGTTTAAAGATGCATCTATATGTCCGTGTGTATACTAGTTTGTGGGTGCATGAAGAGGCCAGGAGAGGGGGTCAGATCACATGGAGCCAGATTTACAGGCTGCTGTGAGTCAGCGGTGTGGAGGACCTTTAATGCCTATATGCTGGGATCACAGATATGCTTCATCCTGCTCAGTCTGGAAACAGGATGTTTGCAGAGTCAACCAAGTTGACAGTCATTAGGATGGCCTCTGTCCAATATGACAGTTACTCTTGTATAAAAACGAGGGCTTAGATATAGTTTAGTCATTTGCTTAAAACCCTGGTTCAACTTCCAGTACCACAGAGGTTGGATGTAATGCCTGTAATCCCAGTAATCAAAATGGGAAAGATTACAAGTTCAAGGCCATCCTTAGATATATCTCAAGTTCAAGTCCTGTCAAAGCAAAGGTGTCCCCACAAAAATGTCAAAGTGATTCCTTGGGCACAAGCCAAGGAACACCAGGGAATCACTGAAGCTGGGAAGAGGTGTACAGCACACCTCCCGGAAGGAAACCACCTCACCGGTACCTCTAGTTCTAGCCCCAGGCTTCAACACTGGAAGGGGAAGGTTTGTGTGGCTGTAAGCATCTCAGCCTGGAGTACTTGGTTGGAGAGGCGCCAGAAAATCAACAACTGTATTTCTAGTGTTCACATGGTTTTTGCCAGATTCTTTTCCTAGCACTTCGCAGGCACAGACCCTTAATCCTCATCTCTGCCAGACATGGACTGCAATTGTCCTCAACTTGTGAGGGAAGTTGAGGCATGATGACCGTCAGAAACCACGGGTTCCAGCAGGCATGCTTGGCATGGCAGCTCCTGGCACTCACCTGCTACACTAGCTGCCCTCCTATTTGCCTCTCCAGGGCTCTGTCCTGGGTTTCCCTGATGACTCAAGAGTGGCCTGGCTGTGGGTTCCTGAGCAGATTAACAAGATCAGAGCTGGGGCTAAGGATTCAGCTCGTGGGTAGAGCTTGCCTAGCATACCTGAAGCCTTTGATTCAATTGCAGTACCACAGAAACTTGATATGGATCTCAGGTCAGCCATCATAGCTTGTCTGGGTTACCTGAGACCTGTGTGAGACCCTTCTCATAAAAACAAAAGCCCTCACTGAGAGGGTGCCTCAGTGGTTAAGAACACTGCTGTTCTTGAAGAGGACCCACCATCTACATGGCTGCTCACAATCATTGTAACTACAGTCTCAAGGAATCCAATGCCTTCTTCTGGTTTCTGTAAACACCATACATGCATGTGTTGCACAGATATACCCTAAGGCAAAATACCCATCCATGTAAGAATGTTTTAAGTTAAAAAAAATTTTACATGCCTTTAAACTCATCACTCAGGGGCAATGCAACTGCTATGTGCTGTCTCCCTGGAGAGCATCTCCACACATAACCTGCACCTACGCCATCACAGGTACCACTGCACACACCAGAATCTGGAAAACTCTGCTTCCCAGGAGGATGCCAGTGGGTAGTAGGGCAAGTGGAAGAATCTCGTCCTGGCACAGGGGCTCCTGAAGCCAGAACTTTTGCCCAGTGCCTCCATTTCTCACCCTGTCTCTACACAGTGCTTATCTGGTAGCCTAGTCTGCCAGAGACATTACATCTCTGCTGGAAACGCCTGCTCTGTTCCTTCCCTTTCTCCAGGGAGTCCCTGTGCTAAGTCCCACCTCCAGGAAGCCCAGGCAGTCCTTGGGCCCTCACTGAGGCTGTGCCAGCTAGCCTTGCCTGATCACTCCTTATATTAATGTGGTTCCTGACAACTTAGCAAGAGGTTTCTCATGCATCAGCTTCATCCTAGAACACTAGCCAATACCCTGAGCACTGTGCATAGGCCACAGCTATTCTGTTACATGTGTGAACCATATCTCCTACACTAACCGTAGGACATAGGGCACCCTGTTTTACAAATGAGGATGTGGGCACAGGAAGATTACACAATTTACACACACAGGTGCCCAACATCAGAGCCTAATCTTTTCTTTCTTTTGTTTTGTTGTGTTGTGTTTTGTTTTTGTTTTGTTTTCCAGACAGAGTTTCTTGATATAGCCCTAACTGTCCTGGAACTCACTCTGTAGACCAGGCTGGCCTTGAACTCAGAGGTCCACCTGCCTCTGCCTCCCCAGTGCTGGGATTAAAGGCTACACTATTACTTCCCGACAGAGCCTACTCTTTTCATGGTCACCAGGCTTGCAGGCTATGGTCAGGCTGAACAACCCAGTGGTGTACACTGTATGGTAGGCACTGGCCTTTTCGGTGATGCTACAACTTCCCATCTCCTTTGGCAGAAGCTAGATGCCATGCTAGAAACTTGGGAGCCAAAGACTTTCAGAGACTCCCTTACAGCCAGCCACAGGAACAAGTGTCAGAGTCCGACCCCCATCTGGTCTCTCCAGCATCAAGCCTAGTGCACCGGGTTTCTGGAAAACTGCAGAGGCTGGCTTGCCACATGGGTGAGTCTGGGGGTTGTTCTTGCTGAGAGGTTGGGACTCTAGCCAAGGCTAGAGAGGCTGAGACTGTGAGAAAGGGACAAACAGTGTCCTTTACTCTGACCCTTTCCCCAAGACAGCTAAAGGCCAGAGCAGGCTGGCTCACGGGCAGAAGTGGTAGGGGTTCTGGGATGTCTATCTGCTGTACCAGGTCCTCTTCCTGCCCTGCCTGGCAGGGAAATCATTAGCTGTCAGTACTGCAGTCAGATTACAGGGAATTGCTCGTCTCCTAATTATCTGGTGTTAATAGGAGATTAATTAGTGTTAATTGTTGATTTTCTTGTATTTTCCCAAAGGGGAGACCAATCTGCCGAACTCTCGGGCTGTTTAATTATTTGGTCTTGCTTAGGAATCCAGACAGATGCTGCTACGTTTGTGAGAGGCAGGGACAACAGGGGTGGCTGGGGGAGGGGGACTGGGCTAGCAGGGTCCTGCCCAAAGTCATCACCCTTCCAGAAGGTCAATTTAGCTTTGACATACTCCCTTGGACAACAACTGTCCCCACTCCAGGCCCAGAAGCCTCCATGTTAGCTCAACTCAGCATGGACAAGGCCCTGTCCCAGGACACCTAACCCAGCATCTCAAGTAGAACTCATGTCAGGGAAGTTAATATAAGACTGAAACTGGAAGATGACAGTCAAAAGTATTTTCAGAGGGTAGTGACATCTAGTGGGGTGGGGAGGTAGGGGTCCTAAACCTTCAGAAAGCAGGGTTGTGTTCCTTCGAGAATGCTCAGAGCCCTTGAGCCTTGGAGAGTAGATTCAAGCTCTACCCTCAGGGATGCTCGCCCATGTCCAGGGCAGATCTCTTCAAAGTCTCCCTTCCTCAGCTCGGGGCCTGAAGAAGGCCCCTAAGCCCTCACTGCTGCTCTCATTGGTCCTGGCTCTTCTGTCCTTCTGATCTGCTCTGAGATGCAAACCAAACACGGATAATTGCCTTTACCCTGCCCCACTGCCCCTGTACCTTGGGGAGTGACCCTGGCCAGACTCGGACAGCACCGTGATTGAGTAGATCTCGCACCATGTGCTCAGGGCTGTGGGCCGACGCTGTAGTTGGACCAAGCAGAGCACAGTGCAGAGGCGTGTGTCCCCCATAGTCCATGGCATTAGCGCTGACGCCACAGGACAGGAGCAGCCGTACAACAGCTGAGTGGCCATGGCGGCAGGCCAGGTGCAGGGGCCGCTGCTTGTCCTGGTTGGCAGCATCAGCATCAGCCCCTACCGACAGCAGCAAGCGGCACAGTTGAAAACAGCGGTTGGTGGTGGTCTCGGCATCCGTTGGGGATTGAGAGCGGGTGTCGCAGGCAGCCAGCAGTGGCGTCCAACCTTCAGAATTGCGGACATCAGGACATGCACCCCATCTCAGAAGCAGATCTGCTAGTTCCACGTGGCCAAGCCGGGCAGCTATGTGCAAAGGTGTCTCTTCTTCATCTTCAGACCGACCATCCACTTGTGCCCCAAACTTCAGGAGCAACTCCACACACCTAATCAGGAAGAGATGGTAGGTGAGGACGAAGAGCAACAGCACAGCATAGCACAGCTGCTGATCTGAGCACAGCTAACACCCTGAGGGATCTCGGGCCTCATGAACCTACACCCTCCTGTTATTCAGGCTTTCCCAGAAACACAAGGCAGAATCCACAATGGATGCCCTGTGCTTGCTCTCAAACTACTGCTGAGCTCAGATGATCCTCTTGCCTCTGCCTCCAAAGTTCTGGGATCACAGGCACCAGCCATTACTGCCCATGGTGACAGCTTTCTGGGCTTTGTTTTAAAAGATTTTTATTATTTTTAAAATCTCTGTCTGTCTGTCTGTTTGTCTCTCTCTGTCTTTCTGTCTCTGTCTCTCTGTCTTGTCTCTCTCTCTGTTTTTTTGTTTTTTGGAGACAGGGTTTCTCTGTAGACCAGGCTGGCCTCAAACTCAGAAAATCCACCTGCCTCTGCCTCCCAAGTGCTGGGATTAAAGGCGTGCGCCACCACTGCCTGGCTGTCTCTGTCTCTCTGTCTCTGTCTCTGTCTCTGTCTCTCTCTCTCTCTCTCTCTCTCTCTCTCTCTCTGTGTGTGTGCGTGTGTGTGTGTATGTGTGTGTGTGTGTGTGTGTGTGTGTGTGTGTGTGTGTGTGTGTACACGCGCGCTCAGAGGCATTAGATCCCTGAAACTGGAGTTATAGGCAGTTGATATGGGTGCTGAGAGCTGAACTCTGTTCTGTACGAGCAGAGGCACCTCTGCAGCCTTAACACAGTGGCCTTAAAAACAAACTGAGGGGCTGGAGTTAGAAGTACCCAGGTTCAAAACACAGCAACATTATGATGGTTTACAAACATCCAAACTCCAGTTCTGGGAAATCCTATAGCCTTTTCTGACCTTCCTTAAGAACCTGGTGCACACAATACACACACACACACACTCACACACACATATACACACAAACACACACACATACAAACATGCAGGCAAAACATACATACATATAAAATAAACTAAATAATTAAAAAACAAAAACAAAACCCCCACAGCCCCGAGTTCTCTCTGCAGGAATCATCCCTTACATCTTCTTGAAAGTACAAGTCACAAGCAGCTACCATGTGGTTGGAACATGTTCTTATGTTAGCCGGTCTCAGTCCCTGATACTCTCATTAATGTCACATCTCAGAGCTCACCGAGGCTGCGAGGACTGAGGGTCTTGCACAGGTTTGTACACCAGTCAGCGATGCAGCCGATGGAGATCAGCAAGAGTACTAGCTGCTTTTCCAAAACCCTTCCTTGGTCCCCTGTACCTGTGTCATACCACCACACGTGGCATGGAACTGTTTGTATTATATATATTTTACTGTGACTGCCTGTTTTGTTTTGTTTTGTTTCAGTAGGGCTTCCAGGAAACTTTAAATTACATGCATGATTTACTTATTCTCTTTCTCTCTGTCTCTCTGTTTTTGAGACAGAGTTTGATCTGAAACTTGCTACGAAGACTACACTGTCCTAAAAGTCACTCTGTAGCCAGGGATGACCTTGAACCCCAGATCCTCCTGCCTTCACACCTGGTAGGATCATAGGTGTATGCCAGTGTGCCCCGGTATAGAATTTGTCTTCAACTATAATGTGATAAACCCCATTGTGGCAAACTTACTGGTGGTGAGTACGCTTAACAAGGGGATAAGGTCCTTAGGAGGGGGACTCAAGGAGGATGACTCGCCCTTTCTGCAAGGTATGCAGGTCATGGAGGATGGTCCTGAGTTCATGGGGTCCAAGGCCCCTTCTACTCAGATTCTCTTGTGACCACAAAGTGGTGACTGGAGTCTCATCATCTCAGGGTCCTGGGTCACTGATCATAATAGCTTAGGCCATGCAAAGGGATAGCTCCCTATAGAAGATCAATCAAGACACACATGCATGTGTCAATCAGTTTCTTGATGAGCTTAAATTCATTCTTCTGTTGTGCTGTTCTCGGGATGGGACCCTAGGCTCTGGGAAGCCTATGCAAGCACTCCATCACTGAGCCACATTCCCAGCCCTATGCAGCCAAGGATGACTGTGAACTCCTAACCCCCTTGTCCCCATCTCTCAGGTGTGGTATTACAAGTATTCCTCACTGGGCTTGGTTCTTAAGCTGGTTTTGAGCCCATGGATGTGAATGCACCTCAATGATAGGGGAATCCAACCTGCTACTCTACCCACTGGGACTTAGTCCTTTATAGAATGAGCTATAGGACAGCAGGCTCCCTGAGGGTGGGACCATATTTAGCAAGCACATGCTTGGTACATTAGTGAGCACAGAAGACATTAAAACAGCACAGCGATACCATTTCCCCTATGGAGCTGGCCAGAGCCCTCAGTGAAGACCATGAGGCTGGCCCCTACCTCAGTTCTCTACTCTTCCTGAGAGGAATAGTTTCTTACCCAGGACCAATGGGTGGATGTCTTGGAAGTGACTACATATTGACACTACTACCAACCCAGCCTGTCCCCTTGAGAGTGGATTCAGGATAAAAGGTCACTCACTCAAGGATACCAGGCCCCCGGCAGAGATGCAAAGGGCGTTTGCCATCCTGGTCAGGGGTGTTGGGGTCTGCTCCAGCCACCAAAAGCACATGGACACAGGCAGCATGACCTGCAGTACAGGCCTCATGCAGGGCAGTGCGGCCCCCAGGGGCACTGTCCGGCTTTGCTCGACGTCTCAGCAGCAACCGAAGAACTTCAGTGTGGCCACGACTTGCTGCTATGTGCAGTGGAGTGGTCAGCTCCTCTTCATATGTCAGAGACCAGAGTCCTAGGAAGAGAGGGGCAGAGGCCTCAGATCCCAGGGGCTAGTAAAGAGCTGCTAGTCAAGGGGATGACGCTGACAGAGGCATAAGGAAGGGACCCAGAGCTCCATCTACAGTCCTCCCATCTCCCACTCAGACCCTTCCATGCCCTAGCCCGTACTCAAAGCACGGATGTTGAAGCGGTAATCTCTCCATCGCTCTGGGTCGCTGGTATCGAAGATGGAATCAGGAGCCAGACCAGTGCTGGAGTCCGAGAGGATTCGAGAGACAGAGCCCACATCCCCAACAAGTATTGCCTGCCAAAAGGCAAGGGCAGGTCCCGAAGCTGTGCGGATGATGATAGGTCCCAGGCCAGGCTCAAGGTGCTTCTCAGACCCTCTGTCAGGCTTCTCCACCAGCCTGGCACAGAGGCTGTATCTGTCACCCTGAGGCTCTCCCTGGTCCCTGCACTCTGGGGACCAACTCATGAGCATATGGGAAAAGGGATAGTGTCCGAAGGGAAGAGGAAAAGACTACAGGCAGAGAGAGTGAAAGGAGAGAACCACAGGCAGAGGGGGCAGAGGTCCTATGTCCCTTGCTGGAGCCCAACCTGGCCACAATGTACTACTGGAGTTATTCTGGGCTCCACATGACTTCTATCTTGAGCCAAGGGCTGGGCTGTTGGGAAAGTTTGGTGGAGAACAGCAGCTAGGGACTTCAACTTGCCCTCACTCCTTGGGACCTCTGTTCCTGAGGTAGCCAGTCTGGATCCCATGTGAGGCCTTCCCACACCCAGTTGTCCCTCACCCCTCTGGTGGCTGCTCCAGCGAGGTTCAGCTGTCCGGCTCTCCAGCAGCAAGTCAGCTGTGCTGTGAGGGGGGAACAGGTCCTGCAGCCTCGCCAGGTCCCCAGTGTACAGTGCATTCTGCAGAGCCATGTCATGGCAGAGCAGTGGTGATGACCCAGGGGTCCTCCAGGCTGGGAAGGTCTGAGATCTCCAGATCTGGTGGGTAGGAGCAGAGGGGAAGCACCCCAGATTGCGTCTCCTGTAGGGAGGGGAGCATCTTCCCCAAGGCATAGCTACTTTCTAGGAGAGAGAGCCAAAGAAGCAAGACTTGGGCCACGCTAAGGTTGAACTGTGCAGGCAGTGCTGGGGCCCAGCCAGGAGAAGCCCCATGTGGGAGGAGCAAGAGAGCGGCAGGCCAGCTGTAAATAGCACCCAGCTGTCAGTACCTAGATGGAATGCTCCTTCTGGAGAGAGGAGAGAGGGGGGCTGAACGGGTGGTGGTGGTGGTGGTGGTGGTGGTGTGTGGCCTGAGTTTCACATGACATCGAGGTTGAAGTGTTGTTCAAGCCATTGCCTCACAGACAAGAAAATGTTCCAGAGATGGAAAGGGTGTGCCTAGGGACACACAGATAACTTGCCCCAGACCAGGACTGGAACCAGGACCCTAAGCTCCTTCTTGTCTGCCACTTGTTCCATCTCCAAGTCAGCTCCACATGTCTGTGGCCTCAAGGAAGGTCGCTGACTCCTGTTCCTGAAATTCGATCTTCCACTCCTAAACCCAAAGGGACCTGGTAGAGATAAGCATCAGAGACTTGGTGTGAGGCGGCCCCAGGGGGTCTCTGGAAACCCACCTCTGTCCAGAAAAGCAGGACAGAAAAGTTCAGACTTCAGGCAGTAACAGAATCACTCCTGTGCCCCTTGGGTGCTAAGCCTGCTCTGCTCCTCAGTGTCTATCCTGGGTGCTGACCCCCATTCCCATCCCAGGTACCCACACCCTCTGCCTATCCCGAGCTCTGGCCTCCCATCCATTCTTGGTGCAAGCCTCCCTTTCCACCTCAGGTTCTAGCTTCACTCCCTGATAACCCCCAGCATCTTCTACAAGGCATCTCCACCCCTCCATACTTGTATGGGTGTCTTTGCTGGAAGTGATCGAGGAAGCCTTTCTGGCTATTCAGCACTGTAAGAAAGAGACTGCTTTTGTTGAGGAGGTGGGGATAAGAGGCAAAAGAATGGAAAGAAAGGTGACATGAAATCTTTAGGCTCAGCTCTATTGCCTATCTCAGGTTCTGGATTGCTCTAGCTTTGGGCTCTCATCTGCTCTGGTTCACACTGACATTTTGTTTAAAAGGGATTTATTTTATTTATATGAGTACATTGTAACTGTCCTCATACACACCAGAAGAGGGCATCAGATCCCATTACAGATGATTGAGCCACTGTGTGGTTGCTGGGAATTGAACTGGGGACCTCTGGAAGAGCAGTCAGTGCTCTTAACCCCTGAGCCATCTCTCCAGCCCTCACACTGACTTTTTTTTTTCCTTTTTTTTTAATGGTTTTTCGAGACAGGGTTTCTCTGTGTAGCCCTGGCTGTCCTGGAACTCACTTTGTAGACCAGTCTGGCCTCGAACTTAGAAATCCACCTGCCTCTGCCTCCCGAGTGCTGGGATTAAAGGCATGCGCCACCACTGCCTGGCTCACACTGACTCTTAACCATGAGCACGGATTGACTTTTCTCATATCCTCTGTACAAGGTTGGCATGTCTGCCTTCTGAGAAAAAAAAAAAAGTGTCTTCTTTAGCCCTTGCTGACAGGGTAGTCTTGGCCTCTTGAGTCTCCCACCCACTTTGTAGGAGAGAGGTTATAAGAATTACTTTTCTCCTCACAATACAAAATGAAAAACAAAGAACAAACAAACAAAAAGCACTTCACACAACAACAACAAATTTGACAAAAACAGCTCAAAGAATGAAGGGTTTATTTTAGCTTCCAGTTCAAGGGAACACAGTCCATGATGTTGGACAGGCATGGCAGCAGGAGTGTGAGGCAGCAGGCCACAGTGCCTCTAAAATCAGCGAGCATAGAGTGAAGACTATGAGTGCCCACTTTACCCTCTCTCTTGTGTTTAGCATCCCACCTCACAAAATGGCTCCACTCACATTTAGGGTGGCGCTTCCACCATAGTCTACAAACTTCCTCCCAGAGATACCCAGAGATTTGTCTCTAAGGTGATTCTAGATTAACCATGAACCATCGCAGAGAGGAAGACAACTCAGGAGCACTGCTTCTATCATCTCTGTGGTCCACCATGGCCCCACCTCCTTCACACCCTTACTCTGTAGATGCTTCAGCTGCATAATTGAGTCCCAGATCAGGAAGACCCTTAGAGGCTGTTCTGTCCAACATCTCCTCACTTCATAAAGAAGGAGACATGGACAGGTTATAGAGGGAGTGAGTACCTGTGGGTAACGCAGGACCAACTCCCTTCTAGACTTGGTATTTTCCCTTTGGATCTTCTCCTCTCTCTCCTTCCCATCCTGTTATCCCCCCTCCCTTAAGTACCTTGAACAAGTGAAGTGGAGAGCTAGCATGGAAAGAAAGACAAGCTAAAGTCACAGGTGTGGTAGGAGGAGCTCTGGCGGCCAGGGCAGACATTGGAGGAGCCAGGTCGCAGGGGCGGGGCCCAGGGACAGGAAGCAGTGAAGATTGACAACAAGAGAAGCCCTCAGGAGCCACCTCAGCCTTTATGTGTCTGTCACACCCTTAACTCTGGAGGCACCCGCCATTTACCACATCACACCCACAGCAAAGAACATCACTTTTTCTTCTTCTTCTCCTTTGCCTGTCTGGCCTCCTCAGCTTCCAGTTGGTCCTTGGTAAATTTCATATTCTTTTTTCCCAGTGGAGTCTTGAAAAACCATTCCTGTGTTGGTAGAGAAGCGGGGATGGGTTCCATGGATGCAACCCTCCTTCAGCCTCACAACTTTCTCCCACCATCCTCTCAGACTTGAGGGGTGGAGTGTTCCATTCCAGCAGGGGCTTTTACTAGTTTCCACTAATTACTTCGGGCCATATAGTCACCCATTCTTGAGAGGCTTGCCCTCTCCAGGCCTCTGTGATTCCTAAGGTCAACCTCCCTCTGGGGATGGCGGCCAAATCAACAGATGTGTCTAGTGCCAGTAGCCCAGGTGGCCCTTCACAGCTTCTTTCCTCAGACTCCTCCATCTCTGCCCCTCCCTAGAGTTAATTGTTCCTTTCCCAGCTGACAACCAAATGCCTTTGTCCTGACCTTCTCCTGGCAATGTAGGGAATAACCAGAGTAGCCCCAGACATTCCGAGGGCTGACTCCAGGCTGCCATGGCCCAGCCTACACACCCTGGCCTAGTAACTTCACCTTTAGGGATTCCTCCTCCTCTCTGTATACTGGATCCAGCCTTGCCAAGTGCCCCACAAACTCAGAGGCAACCAGTGGCCTCTTAGTCAGTTGAAGGAGCCGGCGTTCTGTCAGCACTGACTGGATGGATTGTAGAATGTGACCAGGTGTGTAGCCATCAGACACCCTAGCCAGGGCACTAATGTCCAGACTCGGGGTCAGTGGTACTCCCATTCCTTGGCTCTCTATCATTCGTTTCCAGAGCACTGCAGAGAGAGGAAAGAATGAGGCATACAGGTCAGAGAGCAGCAGAAAAGTCAGGCCTACAGCCTCTGCCTTTGTTCAAGTAGCTCTGGGCCCATGGAGAGCAACATGTCTCTCTGGGAAGGTGTGGGACCTGGTGGGATAGAAATGTTCTTCTAGTTACATGCCCATTGTCCTACCAGTGTCCTGCCAGTGTTCATTACACTGAGGTTATTAGCCAGAGAACTGGGCTGCTAGCTTACGGCTTTTCCAGACCTGTCATTTGGTGCTAGAATTGAGGCTCAGTGCAAAAGTGGGGGGATGGGGAGAGGGCAGAGACTCAAAAGGGTGGTAGTCCCTGGGTTCCATTCCTGGTCTCACCATAACGAGAAGCATAATCAGGCCGGGGTATGAGGAGGATGCGCTCATAGAACCGACAGAGCCCCTTCATCTCAGCCAGCTGTGGGCGCTCTGTAGTCCCGATCAGCATCACTCGGTCGCCAGGGCTCAGCTGTCTTATGGCCTTCATGAGGTCTTTCTTTATTCTCTTTGGGTCCATCTGCTCCAAGGAGGGAAGGTGGTGAGTGGGTTTGGGACACGGTGACAAGGGCTGTGGGACCCCTGTTCTCAGAGCACATGGCCTAGGGCTGTTCTTCACATCAGTCCTAAGTGGGGCAGCTTTGAGGTAAGGAAAGTAGGCATGACAAGAACAGGGCACTTGAGCAAGGTATCAGTGACTTGAGCAAGACTTCCAGCCTGGACCCATGCTCTGGTTGTCTACCCTAGCCCCTTCTGCCCACAGTCCTCACCTTCCTTTCTTCCTTTGGGATCTTCTTGTAGAAGGTTTTCTCAGTATTTCCAATCCAGATGACAGAGGGTTGGAGGACCCGGGCCACCTGGATAGGTTAGAGTGAAGATACCAAATGCCAGACATCCCAGGGCCAAAGTCACGCCCAATCCGCCATCCCTGGGCCAAAGTCACAGCCCAATCCGCCATCCCTGGGCCAAAGTCACAGCCCAATCCACCATCCCTGGGCCAAAGTCACGCCCCAATCCGCTAGCTTCAACTTGCTTGCTTCTGTCTCCATCTCCTCCTACATTCCCCAGCACAGGGGCTTTAGGGCTCACACAAGGGTCACTGAAAAGATGTCAGTTCAGGTCCCTTTCATCTCAGTGCAACATAGATGATCACCCCCAAAGTGTTCAGAGAGTCCACCCTGCTGCTGTCTCTATTCTAAGAAATTAACCCACACTTCAAGCTCAAGGCTACAGACCTTAAAGACAATGTGCACCAGAAGCTGTGCTCCATTCTTTCCTGGGTATTTGCCCATCACGTTATCAGGTGACAGGTCAAACAGGTTGGCACCAGTTTCTGTACACACCGCTTGAACCAACATCTTCTTCCCCATGCCAGAGGGTCCCACCAGGAGGATGGAGCGGATATGGGGAGCCATAGTATGTATGTCATGAGAGCCTGGGAGGAAGTAGAGAGGGCTGGGGCAGGCAATGGACCAAAATTGGGCAGTAGGCTGTAGAAGACCCTGGAAGGTTCTGCCAAGGCCTGGGGCTAAGAGGGTGAGGTAAGGGTCTGTGCTGTGCTACCTTCCCCAATACCTGAGCAGCTTCCCTGGGTCATCAACAGCCTGCTTGGCAACCTCCGTGGTAGGGAACTGTGTATAAAGGCCATTGGGGGCACTGCATTTCCTTCCATACAATTCCACTCTGGTGGGTGGCATTGGAAAGCATGTGACACACTGTTTGCCAGGCTCCTGGTCTCTGGCCTTTAATAAACTTTCAGAGATGCCTCTCTGAGAACGAGACTGACTACTGACTACTGATGTCAGGATTGAGCAACTCATGGTCTCACTTGATCTCTAAGGTGGCCCAATTTGAGTGTAACTGCAGAAGGATCTGTGAAGGTCCACTAGGCTTGCACACTCCCCTCAAGCCATGCTCCAGGTCCCACCCAGCCCTTTTCACATGCCCCTGGAATTCTCACCCAGCCGAAGAACCCCATATAGCGCCATGTTCTGCCGTATATCAAACAGGGAAGGCATGGGCATCTTGTTTGCCAAAGTCAGAGCAGACCCGAGATAGAGGCAATCACCTGTGGGGACCAGGAGGGGACAGCTGTGAATGACACTCCTGTGAGTGTCTGTGGGAGACATCTGTTGGAAAAGACGCCTCAGGAAGCCGGGCATGTGTGGCAGGGCAGGTGTGGCCACACCTGGGTGCATGGACATGGGAGAGGCTCACCAATGTAGTCATTCAGTGTCACCAGCACAGACTTCTTTATAAGACCAATAACAACAAGCTCTTCAAACAATGAGTCCACAGACCTGGGGGAGAGTGGTGCAGAAGGACCCCATGGACGTTAGTGAGAGGGAACAGGGAAGGAAGTGGAGAAGTGGCTGTGAGCACGAGAATAAAATCAGAAATGTCTACATGGCTTCTGGACACAGACTCAGAAAACGAGGTTCTGAGCCCGGCAGTGGTGGCGCATGCCTTTAATCCCAGCACTCGGGAGGCAGAGGCAGGCGGATTTCTGAGTTCGAGGCCAGCCTGGTCTACAAAGTGAGTTCCAGGATAGCCAGGGCTACACAGAGAAGCCCTGTCTCGAAAAACCAAAAAAAAAGAAAAGGAAAGAAAAAGAAAACAAGGTTCTGACCACTGTGTCAGAGGATAGACACTCCACAGCAAGTGCCCTATGGAAGGTGGCAGAAGCCAAGGCCCAGCAGGCTTTCTTGTCCACCATTTGAAGTCTGAGTTCAGCACAAACCTTTTTTTCCCCACCTCCTAAACAAAGTGTAAAGTGTGACTGCCCTTGTGAGCTGTGCTCCCCCCTCCCCAGCAGCTGCCATTAGTGAGTAGAAGGCTTCTAGCAGGTCCCCCAGTACCCCTAGGGAATTTAATACAAGCACTGATTAAAGGGACAGCCAATCAAAGGTTGGGGGGTAATATATATGCTGATTATAAAGCTAGTATGTGTTGTTGTCAGTGTGTGTGTATGTGTGTGTGTGTGTGTGTGTGTGTGAGAGAGAGAGAGAGAGAGAGGGAGGCGGGGGTAGATGTTTGCACATGTGCATGCAAGTACATGCATGTGAGCATGCGTATTGAGGTCAAAGGTCAATGACAAGTTGCCTTTCCTTGCTTGATGGCTCACCCTCTACCTTCACCGAACTGAAAGCCCATCAATTCTGCCTGACACTAGCCAATGAGCTTCAGTGATTCACGTGTCTTCCTCTACACACCTCACCCCTGATTCACAAGGAGCAACCAACTCACCCTGCTTGGTTTGCTTGTTTTTTTGTTTGTTTTGTTTTTCAAGACAGGGTTTCTCTGTGTAGCCCCGGAAGTCCAGAAACTCACTCTGTAGACCAGACTGGTCTCAAACTCACAGAGATCCTCCTGCCTCCACTAGGATTTAAAGGTAGGTGCTACTGCTGCCCAGAGCTATTTCCATTTTTTAAAGGCAGAAACTTGGTGGACAAGGCTAGGTAGGCTCACAGAGGTGAGGGAACTCCCCTACTACTACAGAACAACAGAAGCAGGGTTTGCACGCGGGCCCCTCCTCGCTCACGGTGTAAGGCTTATGCAGCAGGATCCACTACCTGTCTGGGGTCAGATCTTTTTCCTTCTTCTTCTTCTTTCCACCTTTTTTCCCACTTTTTTTCTGGTGGGAAATGAGTATACAGGTAATTGCCATCTGCTCCCAGCTCGCCCCAGGTACCTCTCCTCCCAGCCCTGGACCCTTATCTGCCTTTGGAGACTTGAGAGGTCTGGTCTCCTCCTTGTCCACAGCCAGACGCAAATTCCTCAGTTCCTGTCTCATTAGCTCATCCACCTGGGTTCATGGCAGCACAGAGTAGGTGAGAGGTGGGAGGGGAGGGGAGGGGAGGGGAGGGGAGGGCGAGGATTGAAGCCACCAAGGCTTTCTCAAAGGGCAGGTCTTTGCTCCACTGATCCTGTCCACACCAGATCTGAATCCACACCTTGCTCTCCATGACGAGGGCAGCCACCCCCACCAGCCATTAACTTTGGATGGAGTCCACAAAATAGAGTCAGAGCCAGAAATCTCTGTGATCTGAGCAACTATAGGCTTTCTATGAGCTGCCAGAAGCCAGGTCCCCACCAAGGACGGGTCTGAAGGGTGACATATTCTTATCAGCAGACAGCCCCAGTCATGAGGTTTAGTGTCTGGGGGAAAAGGGGAGCATGCTCAGCACTGTGCCCAGTCTGACTGTAGCTCTGAGCCCTCCCCCTGCCCTTACATCCGTATTGATCCCTGAGGGTAAAGGAACACTGGAGAAGCTACGGACATCGTGGGTGATGGGGTGGCAGGTAGAGCCTGGCCTGAGAACAGAGGATTGGCTGGGTGGGAGGGCTCCGAAGTGGTGAGGCTTTCCAATGGTGGGCTGAGGGTGTGAAGGAGCAGCTGAGGCAACAACTCAGGCTGCGTGCCCACCTGCGCCCGGATCTCCACCTCCACCTGCTTTCTTTTCTCTTCCCGGAGGGTCTCAGAGTCAAAGTTCTGGCTGGGGTGTTTGTTGTCATACCGGCCCTTCCACATACCTAACCACATTAAAAAAAAAAAAAAAAGCCACACACACACACACACACACACACACACACAGAGAGAGAGAGAGAGAGAGAGAGAGAGAGAGAGAGAGAGAGATCCCTAGCTAGCCTCCTGTCTTTGCTAGCTGCCCAGGCCTGCTTCCTACTCTAGGCTTAACTGCTTGATCAAGACTTCTGAAGAAAACAAGTGATGTTCCCACCCACTGACCACCACACACTTCTTTAACCTCTTCCCTCGGCTCCCTCACTCCCGTAGCAGGTACCTATTTTGGACCCGAGACACTGCACCCCAGGCTCAATGCATCCCAGCCCTCTGTTCTTACTTGTGTATTCCTCGTGACCAGCATTAATCACGGGGATAGATTTGGATGGCAGCACTTTGAACATCACTTCTGGATCCTAGAACAGAAAGGGGGATCAACTCTGCCTCCTCACCGCGTCTAGGAGACAGGGCGATCCTCCCACGGAGCTGTCTACAGTGATGCCACAGGGTCTCCTCCCCGCCTACATGCTCCTCTGTTAGGAGCTAGCTGACCTTCTTGGTCTTTTCTTCCTTGGCTTTCTTTTTCTTCTTCTCCTTTTTTTCTCTCTCCTTCTCCTTAGTCTTCTCTTGGTCCTTCTTTTTACTCTCCTGGGCTTGTGCTTCCAGTTCTAGTCTCACCTGGAGCCAACAACAAGCGGTGTTCTGAAGACTGGGGGATTTCGTAGAAAGGAATGAACACACTGCCTGCCCCAGCTGAGGGGACCTGGTCTCACATCCTTGGCAAACTGCCAAGGTAGACACATCGGAGTGCCTGCTGAGAAGGGTACTGGGAAGGACCGATCTCATCAGAGCCACTGCCCACTCTGGAACCACCTCAATGGTCTTCCCAGACCATTCCCTCTTCAGGGCCATGGCTGCCTTCAGCCCCATCTTTAGACCCACACCTTTCCTCTGGCCACAGTGTGCTCTGCTTAGGCTGACTCTTCCAATCCACTGCCACTCTCAACTCATATCACTGTCATCTGTAATCACAGGCTGGGCCTGTCCCCACTCAAAAGTACCTGCTCTGGAGTCTTGTCTGCAAAGATCAGATAGGATCCACCGGAAGCCTCATCTGGATAATCAGGGAACCGACCAGTAAGGGCACTGAGTGGATACAATACAGTTAGAGATGGTGGGGGGGGTGGATGGAGGGGTGGGTGGATGACTGACTGATAGATAACAGGTGGAGAGGCACAGAGATGGGGTGGGTGGAGAGATGGAAGGAAGGATAAATGGGTGAAAGAGGGATGGGGATGACAGGAAGAACAGACAGCCCGGAAAGGCGGACTGCTATGGGATCATTCGAGACACTCTTCCTGTTTTTTCCTGGTACCTTCTCTTCTCTCAGGGAAATGGGAAGTCAGCTGTGGAGACGGCCCTTACAGTGGGGCTCAAGGTCTAAACCAAGAGTGTTAGGAGAGGCTGAGAGCTGATAGAGAAGGGTTCAGTCTCTCGAGAGAACAGCTTGGGGGATGAGGTATGGAAAGTTGGGTCAGCTATGGCAGTGGACACTGACTGGCATTCAATAAACCACTGTCGGATTTGATCCTTCATCCTCTCCTTCATGTCGGGTCCCTCGGTCTCTGTGAGAGACTCGTGGGTCTTCCCCATGGCTTCCTGGAATTCCTCTTCCTTTTCCACCTGCCGGGTCCTCCGTGACTCCTCCCCCACGAAGGCCTGGGCAAGGATATTCAGGCGTGCTTTCTGGTTGGGCAAGGGGAGCTAGAGGAAGTAGAGAGAGGCCAAGATTTTACAAGGGATGGCTCAGTCCATGTTTAGACGCACACCTGCCCCCACTCAGTTCCCAACCCCCCCCCCCACATGCCTCCACCCCCCACGTCTCATGCACATGCCCTCATGAAACATCGGCATGCCTGCATCAGGAGAAATTGTGTTTAGAGCCGAAATTTGTCTGTGTAAATTACCCTGGTAATGAGTTTGCTAGATGCATCCTGGCTCTGCTCCCCCTCCTGAGCACCCCTCCCCCGTGAGCCTGGGGCCCCAGCCCCCACGCATGCCCCGCCCGGCGGCCGAGTTGGCAGCCGTTCTCACAGCCACTTTCCCGCCTCATTGGCTCCCAAATGTATTTTAAATATCACTCTGCGCAGAGACAATTACTGAAAACGCTGAGCTCACACTGTTGATGGGCCCGGGCGGCCAGGCTCATTCCTCACCCGCTGCTCTTGCCCCCATCCCTCCTTTCCCTCCTCAGGGTCCTGTTCTGCAGCCTCCTAGCAAGTCTTTGACCTTTACTCCTGCACTGCAGTCCCTAGTAGTCATCCAGCCTGCACCCCAAAAAAGCCTTCCTTTTAGTCCTTTTGGCTTTAGTCTTGCCCAGCCCTCCTCTGCCAGCTAGCTCTCCAGAGGATCCGTCCAGGGCAAAGCTCCTTCTCCCAGAGTCTGACCCTCACCCTGTCAGGACCTTCAACAGAGACTGGTTGGCTGAAGGCAGGGTTTGAGAATGGAGGACACTTTAAGAGAATGGGGTGCTCACTCCAACTGGACAGACACATGTGCAACACACAAGAGTCTCAGTCCCTTCCCACTACACACCCCCACATGCAGTCACTCTCAGCAGTCCAGAGAAGCTCATCTGGGATCCTAGAGCAACTGGGGGAGCCTGTAGCCTCAGAAGTCCTGGTTTAGGGGTACATTCCAACCCCAACATGGCTTCCAAGGTTTTCCTGAGGGGTTCGATGAGATGCTCTGCCGGACCCACCCCTGCAACCTCAACCCTGCAGCCTCTCCTTCCAGCTGGGGCAGGGCTGCAAGGTCCAGGGTGCCTTGTACCATCACTTTCCTGTCCCTATCCCCACATTTGATATCCTATGGGATGCTCTAAAGGGGGTGGGGGGACCAGTGAGTTCCCTGTCCTTATGCTTCTTTCTCCTCCTGCCCTGCTTCAATGGAGGGGATAGACCCTGGGGCAAGGTTATAGGGGTGAAGCTGATGCGGGAGGGGTGCCCGGGCAGGCCAGGGAGGGCTCACCATGCCGATGAACTCCATCTCCACACGTCGATCCTCCTGAATGCGTTTTCTCTGTAGGTAACCTTTCCACACCTGGGGTTAGGGGCACATGCCACTTAGATGCTTTCTAGGCCATGTGATTTCAGGCCTAGTGGGAAGCAGCAGAGGTGACTGCTGCTAGCCTATGTCTCCTGAGGTATTGGCACAGGAAGTTAGGGTGGGACTAGAGGAAGGAGGGTGGATGCCCTGGAACTGGAGTTATGGTTGTGAGGTGCCATGTGGGTGCTAAAAGACAAACTCAGAGCCTCAACAAGAGCAGCCAGTCGTCTTAATCTCTAGACACCTCTCCAGCCCCTCTCAGCAGTTTTGACCTAAAGAAACTGGGCTAGAGATGAGACACAGCCTCCTTAGGACTTAAATTACAGAGTGAACCAATGTACTTTCCTAGGTGCCAAGGCACATCTATCCCAAGACACCTTTGGTCTTACTGTCTTAAGCTTATTGACAGATTAATGTCCCAGGTTTAGCATCAAGCTGTAAGACCACAGACTTGAGGCATTTTTCTCCTGGGATTAGTCACTGTGCCCAGCTCTTATGGAGAGAGGTGAGTCTACCCTGGCCTTCTTTCTGCGACCCAGGGTTACCTTCTGAATGACAATGGCTCCCTGGTCCTGACTGAATTTCTGTCGCCCATTCTCTCGAATCCTCCGATCCTGTTCCTCCTCCTTCCTGATCTCCCGCATGAAGGCGGCTCTTAGTCGGCCCTGCCTGGCCCGCTCAGCACTTTGCACTAGAATCAGGGCCTCAGTCCGGCTCAATCCTCGAATATTCTGGTCAAAACAGGGACAAAAAGAGCAGTAAGACAGGAGGGAGTGCTTGTACCCAGGGTGGGCTGCTGAGAGATCAGTCAGCAATGACGTAGTGAGACCACAGTCCTAGGTGCTTGCAATATGTCCTGCAAAGTGTCGGAGGATTCCAGAGAATACAAGAGTAGTCCTGAGAGGCTGTGGGCTGCCTCTGAAGAGGGGATAGGGTAGGACAGGGACTATTTGTGCTGAGAAAAGATGCAGGAGGTGTTTGGGAGAGTGTCCCCACTTACAGGAACACTCTGGCAGGAATGAAGATGTGCTGTCAGGTGATTGAGACAATGGACCTCAAGAAACTGGAATTTTTCCCAGGAAGATCATGGTAGGAAAAGGAGCCTGGTACCAGCCAGGGGGAGCCTGTCTCCCAGAAAGATGCTCGCAGAGTTGAACCACTGTCAGACTACTTTGTAGGAAAGAGCCTGCACGATGGTGATGATGGCAGGACTTTGAGGGCTACTTAATTATACTATTTCTGGCCCTCTGCTTAAACTTAAACCTAACGTCATGACCCTGAAGGTGAACTTGAAATCTTGTTTTTGTGCTTCTTTCAAAGGTGGCCACACTGAATATGACTTTTCCTGCTCTTCACCATTAATTTGTCTGACAAGCGATTTGAGGGTACATAAGTGAACCTACCTACCTTGTTAAGCCTTCCTGGACTCAGCTTCTGACCCTAACGACTCTAGCAACATTACCTCCTGAGAAATCAGCGGCTCCAGTCTGGTCAAGATCTCGGCCAGCATCTGCTGACGCGCCCTCATGGCGCTGGACTGCTCCAGCTGAAAGTATTTGGGGATGGGAACCTCCAGGTCTGCCTTTAGCACAATATGGGGAGAAGGAAGGTCAGAAATGAGGAGACCAGGCCCTCTGGCCCACCTCCTGGTTTCCAAACACTTCTATTTCCCTCCCACCTAGAAACCTGGGGTGGGAACTATGGATTCTGGTTTAGGACCCAAGAGTCACCCCTTTCTTATCCTGCCCCACATCTGGTTGAGATTAATTCTGAGAATGCCAAGCCCAGTCACTCCTCAGGATCCACAGGAAAGCATTTGATAGTGCCTTTATCATCCGGATCGCCACAGAACATGGTATCTGGAGAACTCCTCTTCCCTTCCTCATCCCTAAGTCTACTGGAAGCTGGCTGAGGAAACCTTGAGAGTCCTTTGGCTATAGAGCAAATCCTGCCCTTGATGGGACAGGGCTGGAGACTGCCTAGTGCTATGCTAAGCCTCTAGAACTCGGCAGTGCTCACAGATCTCCTGGGGATATTTTGAGAAACACGTGCAGATTTGGTGGGTATAAGATACATTCTGGCCGGGCAGTGGTGGGGTGGCCTTTAATCCCAGCACTCGGGAGGCAGAGGCAGGCAGATTTCTGAGTTCGAGGCCAGCCTGGTCTACAGAGTGAGTTCCAGGACAGCCAGGGCTACACAGAGAAACCCTGTCCCGAAAAACCAAAAAAAAAAAAAAAAATTACATTCTGCATTCCAACAAGCTCTTAGCTGATGACCAGGGACCATACTTTGAGAAGCAAGCCTCCAGAGAAGTCTCCTCACTCACCCTCTGTGACTTCCAGGTCTTCTCAGACAGTGTGGGAGGCCAACTCTCTCAAAAGCTCCCCCAGTTCCTGAGAGTCTAAATTCCAAGTCTCAACACCTTGTTTCCTAATAGAACTGCCTCAGGTCATGGCCCATCCAATCCCATCCCATGACTCCACAAGGGGCCCAACTCTCATCTGCCTTAAGCGGCTGCTCCCGCACCCACCGGGGTCATCTTGAGATCCTGCAACACTCGGTCCAGGCAGTGGGTCTCACACAGATCAACGCGCACCAGCTCATCCTTGAGCTCCAACACGCGTCCCGCCACACCATCCAGAAGGCGCCGCAGCAACCGACGCTTCTGTGGCTGTACCATCTGGTCGTAGGCCAGGTTGAAGCCGCGGAGCAGCCCCAGGTAGTACAAGTAAAGCACCGAGATCCTGTACTGGAAGCTCTGACGCTCCCGGCTGGGCACAGGTTCGAGCGGAGATGGCTCTTTTTCCAGCACCTCTTCCAGAGTCACATGGGAGGCCTCCCAGAGGCGTTGGTAAGTTCTAGAGAAAGTGCACTAGCTGTGTTCTGCACCACCACCACTGAGAGGGAACAGTGGGGCAGGGGACCGAGTTGCTGCCTTTGGAGGACTGTGAACTTGGGGTTCCAGAGGCTCATCATGGTGTCAAAGTGAACTTCAGTGAAGGGAGGGACTGCTGAAGAACAAGCACAGGCTTGGCTTGGAGGTCTACAATAAGGGGTTTGAGGCCTTTGATAGATCAGAAAGGACAGTGAGGACCTAGCCCAGACTTGAGAGTATGGGAAGGCCATAGCTTGGGCCCAGGCATCCTTGTGAGGATGAGTCTAGAGACCTTTGTAAGTAACATTCCCCATCCACTATGTGGTAACTGTCTGGAGTAGTAGGTAAGGGATGAGAAGAGAAATGGCATTCGTTCCCCCAGAGTCTTGGAGCTGGAATAGTCCAGAAGAAGTCTGAAGACTTCTGAAACCCTGGAACTGAAAGCCAGTCCCAGGAGGTAAAACCAGGGGCCATGTGAATGCCCAAACCCATGCAGAGCCTGCCAGCCTCCAACTTCCCTCTGCTCAGGCCTCTCAAGTCCAGTAAGATATTTGCTCTGTGCCCCTCAAGCCCTCAACTCACCCCTCAGACATGGTGCCTTCTTCACCTCTCGATGCCCTTTGTGAGTGGAACCAGCAGAAGCTAAGCAAGGGGCAGAAGAGTCTGGTTTGAAGAATTCCAATCCATTGTGCCTATGTTCTAAAGCTGAGGGGTGGGGCTGGGGACACTTGTCTAAGAAGACATCCCTGAGGCTGCACATTCAAAGTCCACAGACAATAGCTATAGGAATGTCAGGGCAGAGTGTGGGATAACCCTGGCTACTATTCTTGTGCCTATCAATAAAGTAACACTCCCATGACCAAAGCAACTTATAGAAGAATTTATTTTGGCTTATGGTTTCAGAGTGCTAGAGTCCATAATGGCAGGTCAGTGGCTCTAGGTAGTCATGGCAACTGGAGCAAGAAGCTGAGAGTTCAGATCATCAACCTCGAACACAAAGCAGAGAGAGTGCACCAGGGCAAGGCTTTCAGCTCTCAAAACCCATTGGGCTACTTTCTCTAGCCAGGCCATGCCTCCTAAACCTCCCTAAACAGTGACACCAACTAAGGACCAAATATTCAAATGTGGTAGACTAAGAGACATCTCATTCAACCATCACAAACACGATCACACTATGACCATCCTTCTCTGTGCTCCGCAGCTTTTACTCCCTTGGGGGAATTAAGCATTGGGAACAGAGGGAGGATCTGGTATATGATAAGCACACATTCTAGTCCTGAGTCACCTCCTCAGCATGGTCTTGACTCCTGTGTATGACCTACCTGAGAAGTCTGGATGGTAAGAAAGGTACTGGATTGTGGTCAGAAAGCTCTGGACTCTCACTTCCCCTAATTTTGGTGGGAGGGGGGGGCGGCGGCATTTTTTTGGTGCAGTATTAAGCAGGGGCAAGAAAGAAGGGAGGAATAGATGAAGGAAGCAAGTAAGGAAGAAGGAAGGCAGGAAGAGAGGAAGGACCAAAGAGGAGGGAGAAGAAAGTCAGCAGAAGGACATGTAGATTCCCATACTTGCTATGGACAACTGGAGGCTCCAGTCAGGGCTGAGGTGTGCTCCTCACTCCTCCTGTCTCCCAGGTGCTGCTAATCTATGAGTCACACCTTCAGCATCAAAGCACCAAACCAAGGGGTGAAGTGGAGCTGAGGTTCAGGCCAGAGCTCCCGCCTATGCCTCCTGCCTTCTGGGATTACAGATGTGAGCCACCACTCCTCTTTCCATGTCTTGAAGAGCAGATTTGCAGACAGAGGTTGTAGCTCAGTGGGTAGTGCTTGCCTAGCATGAACAAAAGTCCTGCACTGAATAAACAGAGCTTGGTGGTACACACCTATAATCCCAGCACAAGGAGGTAGAAGGAGAAAGATCAGGGTTCAAGGTTATCCTCAGCAAAATGAGATGGAGGCCAGTCTGGGCTACTTGAAAACTGTTTCAAAGGCTGAATGGTGGTGGTGTACACCTTTAATCCCAACACTAGGGAGGCAGAGGTAGGTGGATCGCTGAGTTCAAGGCCAGCCTGGTCTACAGAGAGAATGCTAGGACAGCCAGAGCTACACAGAGAAACCCTGTCTCAAAGGGGGAAAGAAACAACTGAAAAATAAGAAAGAAAAAAATCAATCACCACCAACACCTCCATCCCAAAACAAGCAAATAAATCTGTGTTGTGCACAGGGGCATGCAACTCAATGTCACAAACTGATCATCTCAAGGTACCAACACATCCTAGGAATTGTGGAACCAGAAATGGAAAGGATCCTAGCCTGGGACCTGCTTCAGCTCACTGTATTATTGTAACACTGCACCACTGTGTTACTGTAACACTGTAGCACTATAATACTGTATCACCATATTGCTGTAACACTGCATCACTGTGTTACTGTAACACTGCATTACTGTATTTCTGTATCACTATATCACTGTATCACTGTCACTGTAACACTGTATCACTGTCACTGTATGGCTGTATCACTGTCACTGTAATGTCATATCACTGTCACTGTAACACTACATCACTGTCACTGTAATGCTGTATCATGGTCACTGTATGGCTGTATCACTGTATCATTGTATCACTGTAACACTGTCACTGTAATGTCTTATCACTGTCACTGTAACACTGTATCTCTGTAGTGCTGTATCACTGTCACTGTATCACTGTATCACTGTATTATGGTAATACTGTCACTGTAACACTGAATCATTGTATTACTGCAACACTGTACCACTGTCATTGTAATGCTGTGTCACTGTAACACTGTATCACTGTATCACTGTATTACTATAATACTACATCACTGTCACTGCTACACTGTATCACTATAATGCTGTATCACTATATTACTGTAACACTATATGACTGTACCTCTTTACCACTGTATTACTGCAACACTGTATGGCTGTAACACCGAATCACTGTATTAGTCATTCATTTACAAAGTACTGTCACCTGTCTCTCATGGCATGTCTCCAGATAGCAGTTTTTATAGAGTGTGTTAGGATTCTGCTTGTGGTAGCTTCCAACATGGAGGACACTGTTGCCCCAGACAATACTTTGGTTTAACACATCCCCTTTCCAAATCACCACTGTGCACAAGAACAGACCATACGTCACTTGGAGCTAGTGTAGTTAGTGATGTCTTTGGTGCCCTCTGACACAATTCTTGGCCAGTTCTCTGAGACACAGATACCTGGGCTTTTCAGAGAGTCAGGGTGTCTCAGCCTAGCTCGGCCATTCAGAAAGTATCACTCACAAAGGAGTTTGTGAGAGGTAACCTTGGTTGTCAACTTGAGATAGCTGGGAAGAGAGACTCTTGATTGAAGAACTGGCTCCATCAGACTGGCTTGTCTCTATATCTGTGAGGTATTTTCTTGATTCCTAATTGATGCAGGAGGGGCCAGACCACTATGGGCAGTACTATCCCTAGGCAGGCTGGCCTAGGCTGTGTAAGTTGTGTGAACTTGAGACTGAGGGCAAGCCTGTAAGCAACATTTCTCTGCAGTTTATGCTCCAGGTTCTTCCCTGCTTGGGAGTTCCTGCCCTGATTTCCCTCAAGGGTTCATTGCAAGCTGTAAACTGAAATAAAATCTTTCTTTTCTGAGTTGTTTTTGGTTATGGTGTTTAACACAGCAACAGAAAACAAACTAGGACAGAGTTCATGATCAACCCATGGCCCTGGCAAAGATGGTTGTCAGGAACCACTGTGTTAATGGGGGTGTTTAAGGAGAACGGCAACTGGGACCCCAGTCCTGATGCAAAGAAGCAGGAAGCTGTGTTTCCATTGCATTCCTACCATTCTGTTTTTGGCAGTAGATCAAATATGTAATGACAGTGGTCCATATGATTGCATGGTCTAGTGACAGTTGTGGCCATGTTAGTTTTTGCAAGTTTACTCTGATATTCACATAAAGACAAAACTGACTAAAAATTCCTTAGAAATGTTCTCATTGCTCAACGTGAGGCTGTAAATACAATGTTATTTTTTATTTAAAAAGTGTGTGTGTGTGTGTGTGTGTGTGTGTGTGTGTGTGTGTGGTGATCCTGCAAAGGTCAGAGCAAAGCTGCAGGAATCAGTTCTCTGGCCACCGTGCAGATTCTAGTTATCAAACAAATCATTAGGCTTGGAGGCAAGGGCCTTTACCCTGGGAACCCTCTCACTGGCCCTGTACACAAAGTTTAAACACAGTTTATGTAATTGCAAAGTGACTCTATCCCTTGTAGGTCAGCATCTTCAGTGAACAAATGGGCAGTTAAACATGCATTTTGCTTTTTCCCCCATTTGTGTGTATGTGTGAATGTGTGTGGGTCAGAGCTCAACAGTCTACCTCATTTTCCACCTATTTTTTCCCTTTATTTTTTAATGTGGATGGGGGTTGTTTTGCCTTAACATATGTCTGTGTACTACTTGTGTGGTCCCAGAAAGCCAGAAGAGGGCATCAAATTTTCTTGGTTTAGACTTAGAGAAGTTGTAAGCTGCCGTGTGGATGCTGGGAATTGAACCCAGGTCCTCTCTAAGATTAGCAAGTGCCCTTAACTGCCAAGTCATCGCTCCACCATATCTAAATTTTGACAAATGTATTTATTTATACAACCAATGTCTAGTCTCAATATTTTATCACCCTAGAATGTTCCTTTATGCCCCTCCCAACTTCCCTCCCCATCTAAGGCAACTGTTCTCCCCTCTTTCCCCCCCATAGTTTAGTCTGGCATAAACAATTACAAATGATCCATATAGTATATATTGTGTGGAATATTCTCTTAATTGATGGAGGAGGGCACAGCCCACTATGGGCAGTACTATCCCTAGGCAGGTTGGCCTGGGATGTATAAGAAAATCAGCTGACCTTAATCCTGAGAGCAAGCCAGTGAGCAGCATTTCTTTATTTGTGATGAAAACAGCAAGATGCAGGGGCAGGGACAGAGCAGTCAGACCTGAGCACATAGGGCTGGAGAGATGGCTCAGAAGAGTGCTAGCTGCTCTTGCAGAGGGCCCATGCTCAATCCCTAGTACCCACCATGTTGGGTGGCTCACATTCATCTGTAGCTCCAGCTATTTTTGACTTCATCTCTCATCCATGTTACTATATCCTATGGTAACAGCCACTGTTTGGTAGGGTTTTGTTGTTGTTATTGTTGTTGTTTGAGACATGGTTTCATGCAGCCCAGGCTGGCTTCAATCTCCTTATTTAGCCCAGGATGACCTTGAATTTTCACAGGCAGACTCCTAACACAACACCATCTATAGCTAAAGCTCCCATTAACACAGTGGTCCCTGACATCAGTATCTGTCTGCCAAGGCCATGAGCTGATCTTGTTTTGGGCAATACTATCCTTAAGCAGGGATATGACACCATCATTGTCCATTGACAATAATATGACAGTAGGAGTTAAACAGAAATGCAGCTTCCTGTTTGTTTGAGGACTTGGTTCTTCTTGTGATTCTCTTTGAAAGCCATTTACATAGTAGTCCCTCACATCAGAATCTCTGCAAAGGCTATGAAGTGCTTGTGAGCATTTATGTTTGCAGGGTTGGGGATGGAATCTGGGGTATTGTTCATGCCAGGGAAGTATTACCATTAAACTAACATCCAGTTTGACACAATTTTTTTTTTTTTTTTTGAAACAGACTCTTATGTAGCTTGGGTTGGCTTTGAATTTGACACCTTTGTACCTCAGCCTCTTATGTGCTGGGATCCTGGCTGTTTATGCTTTTTTTTCTCCCCAAGACAAGGTTTCTCTATGTAGCTTCTGGTTGTCCTGGAACTTACTCTGTAGATAAGGCTGACCTTGAACTCAGAGACTCACCTACCTCTGCCTCCCAAGTGTTTGAGTTAAAGGCATTCACTATTACTACCTGGCTTTGTTTATGCATTTTTGTGGAAATATTTGAGAGTTTTTGTTGTAGTTTCCTTTTTTTTTTGGTACTTAGCTTGATTTAAGTGGATCTGATGGACTACAAGGTTTTCTCTTATTTTTTGAGACAGGGTCTCTCACTGAATTTAGAGCCTACCAAGTGAGTTAGACTGCCTGGTCAGCAAACCCCAGGAATCTTATTTCCCCAGTGCTGGGATTATAGGAGTATGTTGGTGTGTCCTGCTTGTTCATGGGTGCTAGGGATTTTTATTTCATGTGTATGCACACATGCACACACTCCCACAGACCCTGCAGCTGGAGCTACAGATGGCTGTGAGCAACTGACATGGTACTACGAACTGAACACAGAGGCCCTGTAAGAGCAGCAAACACTCAACCACTGTGCCATCTCTCCAGCCCTGGCTACTCAGGTCTGGCTGTACCATCTCCCTGCTCCTGAATCTCGATGTTTTCATCAGTACATGAACACATGGATGAGTAACAGTTCATACCAAGAGTTGCTATGGTGCAAGAGTGCGGTCCTACACGTGCATCTCAGAGTCCCAAGTGAGCGGGGCGCTATCCCTGGAGGTTACACTCTTAGAGGGAGGACTGCCTGTCAGAGAGTTTGTTCATTTAACCTGGTATTTGCATAGCAAGTTACTCTACAGCAAATACATCTGTATGGGAGTCTCTGCAGCACTGGATCAGAAAGCAGAGGACCTATGGTCTAGGGGTAACTTTGAACAAGGCTCTTCCCTCTGAGCTTGTCTCCTTTCCCATCACAGAAGCTTCTAAGTGGTAGGGACCTGATGACCTCAGATGTAAGGGGACTTGGTCAGTGTAAGGTGGAGTCAGAGCTGGCCGAGGCCTTACCAGTCACTGCTCTGGCCACTCCTGCCAGCAGAAGGCTGCACTACTCAAGATCCTGTTGGTCATCTTATTAGGGTCACCTGGGTGAACAGCAGCTTTCAGCTCAATCAGACTAACAGCCACCTTCTCCTGAGTTCATGCCTGACCCAACCCTTTGGTCAGATTCTGATCCCAAAGCTGAGCTAAAGCCACAGGTACTTGAATACTATGACAGGAACCTGGAACATCTTGAATAGGCACTTTTTTTTTTTTTAAGAAAAAAGGGTACAAATCAGAAACTGGTAGTTGTGTAGAGGGAGGACAACAAATGCCACTTGCCTACAAGTGAAAACATGCACTACCACCCCTTCCCAATTCACAAAACCTAGTGTCATCACAGCTACTGTTTGCTTTGAGGCTTGAGGGCAACTCTGAATCCCAAACAAGGCACTGCTAATTTTAGATAATTTGCAGACTTTCTAGGCATTCTTAAAGTGGTCAAATTTGCTTTTCCCTTGCTGAGTGGATGTAGGTGACACACGGGCTGACTGGATTATGAGGTTGAGTACAGTTCCTTTCCTCCAGATGCCAAGTCCTTCCAACCCTGAGCTCAGGGACCTGTCTTTTGTTTGAAAAGAAAGGAGGGTCAGGAACCCAGGCTGGCCTCAAACCCTAGTGTTGGGATCCCAAGCCTGGGCCACACCTTGTTTTGAGTTCTGATGACAGGCAGGTGGATCTGGTGGCAAGTGGTTCTGTTGAAAACCAATTCTGGATACCCAGGGCAGGCTGATTTAAATCACTTTGCTCCCACCCCAGGGAGCAAATCAGGGCCAGGTTTCTCTGAGGCTGTAGTGGAACAGACTTGCCAATCTCAGCTTTCAGTGGAAAAGCTTGGTCTCTCCACCTAAGTAGTTCTGGGACCTCACCATCTGAGAGACAATAGTCACTATTTTTAGGCAACAGATTCAAGTCTGTCTTTCTGGGCTGTGGTTGGACCTTCCTCCATTTTAAGTACTTTTGACCCTCCTAGTATCCAAACTAAAATTGAGTATGATATATATCTCCTCTCTATGTCGTGATGAATAGCCTTTCTGTCTTGTCGGCTTACCCACTCGACTGTGAGCTCCTTGGGGATCTGAACACAATCTGGAGTTTCTTATGCTATCTTAGATATACTATAACACATGGCTGGGTGTTTTCTCACAAAAGTAGCCACTGAGGTTTTGGGGGTGGCAGTGCCTACTGACATGAATCCTCAAAGTTCCAAAGGACCACAGACTATGCAGAACCTTAGATGTAAACTAGACAGAGCTAATAAAAGATAAGAACCGCAGATGCAGATCCCAGAGTTACTCATCTCTCCCTCTCCACCAAAAGCAACTGACAGGTCTAGCTCAAGAGCCTACATTTTATTTTTCCCCGAGACAGGGTTTCTCTGTGTAGCCCTGGCTGTCCTGGAACTCATTCTGTAGACCAGGCTGGCCTCGGACTCAGAAATCCGCCTGCCTCTGCCTCCCAAGTGCTGGGATTAAAGGTGTGCGCCACCACTGCCCGGCAAGAGCCTGCATTCTTAACAGGTGTCACACTACAAAGTATGGCCCGTGACCTCTAGACTAAGCATCCACACCGGGAAGTTTCTTAGGAACCTCAGTTCCCATCTGCTCCCAGGAGTTCCAAAAAGCTGGCAAGGTCCGCCTCTTATCTGACAAGCCCTCCCTCCACACCCAAATTCCATGAAATCTCCTGAAACACTAGCCTAAGGGAATGCTTGATTCAGAAAGGGGGTGGGGGAGATAAATCTTCTAAGACTCCTGCCTCATGAGGCCCTTGGCTTGCTGAAGGGGGTGAATGTTGACTGCAAGGAGAGAAAAAAGTTCAGAGACCCAGGAAGGAAGGGTCTGTAGCTTCCTCTTTCTTTATTGGACACTTGGTAGATGACACATAGATCTACACTGTTAAATAATTATTAAAATACTGACCAGGACTAGGCCCTGGCCCAGAGCTCCAAACCAGAAGCAATAAGGAATGGGGGTGATGGGCAGGCGGTATTTCTCCAACATCACCAAAACCCATAAAATGAGGCTCTTGAATCCTTCCAGGGCCAGACCAGGGCTTGGGCCCTGGGTTAATCCAGGTACCCCTGGCTGCATCTTTCAGGGCAAGGTAACCAGCAAAGGTCTGGAGGAAACAGCCAGCCGAGTCCAGACAGACCCAAATGGAAGGAGGGTGGAACACGGACGTTGCTGTCCAGCTGGAGATATGATGCAGCAAAGGCAGGCTGAGGGGAGAGGCTGGGGGCAGTATTGCAGCAATGCGGGAGTGCAGCCCCAGGGTCCTGTCCTGAGTGCTGGTCAGGTGTCAGCTGGCAGCCTCCAGGTGGCATTCGGGCTCACACATTGTGGGTCCTCTTGGTGAGCTGGGGCTCCTCATCTACCAGCTTGGACTTGAGGTGCTCCTTGTATGCTAGGATGTCTCCAGGCCACTTGGTGATTGTCTGCTTCTCACAGACCCAGATCTCCTGTGCAACCTGGAAGCAGATGCTAGACTTGGTCTGGTCGGTCCTTGGAACCCTCCCCATGACCAGTACTGGGCTTCCCAAAAGTAACCGATTCTTTTGAGGCCTCACCCAAACTACATCCAGCTTACTCTCACTACTAAACAGGCTCTTTGGAACTTTCTGGAATTTTCTAAGGTAGCTCCTGCTGTACCGCCCCTCTACTTTCAAGTCCCTGGCCTGCTCCTGATTATTCAGAGGCTTTGTGATCCACTTGTTTCCTAGCTTAGCTTTTTAGGAAACACAGAGAAACCCTGTCTCAAAAAACCAAAAAAAGAAGCCCAGGAAAGGCTAGGAACCTTTCCTCCTCCTCTTAACCCAAATCCGTCTTACCACAACACTTACTTTGGGGCTAAAGAATCTCACAAGAGTAGTAAGAGAGACTTCCTCATTGGAGTCTTCTCTACCTAGTTAACTTTTATCCTGAGTCATGAGATCTGGTCATGTGGACCTGAGCCCCTTCTCTGAATTTAGCAGATGTTGTTATGCCCTCTACATTCCACAGCTGTGCCTCAGGCCACATCTCACCTGCTGGATGAGTCTGAAGTCATGGCTGACTAGCATCATGCCACCTTCAAACTCATTGATGGCATCTGCCAGAGCATCAATGGTCTCGATGTCCAGGTGATTGGTAGGTTCGTCCAGAAAGAGCATGTGAGGGTTCTGCCAGGCTAGCCAGGCCAGACACACTCGGCATTTTTGCCCATCCGACAGGTTCCGGATTGGGCTCACCTAGAGAAACCATGACATAAGGATTTGCTGTTGGTATTATAGGTGCTATGCAGCAGGGGACTTCTCTCCTTTTCCTGGCTCTTATTACCATTATGTTTTTGGTTTTGTTTTGTTTTTTTGTTTTTTTTTTGCAAGATATGACCCAAGATCATACAGCAAAACAGTGGCCAGGCCACTAGTCTTGAGGCCTGACAAGGGATACTTGGAAGCATGACCATATGCCTCTCACTCTTAGAATATAAGTCCTTGTGCAATGACGGAATTGGGTGACCCCACAGTCTCATGTCTGTTTTCTACATTGCAATTCCCTCTATTCCCTCAAGAACTCTGGCTCAAGAGCCTTCAGAGTACCACAGTGATCTTTCCCACAACCCCACAGTGCATGACATTACAGAGGAAAAGGAGTGGAGGAGACTCTGGGATCACTTTCAAACCTACAAGTGAAGACAGCATCCAATGACCATCTGGCAGTAGCCTCTGAGCCATCTTGGGTCCTTCCCCCACTTCCTCTCTCACCTGCTGTTTCCCAGTGAGGCCGTATCTCCCAATGATCTTCCTCATCTCCTCCTTCTCCTTAATCTCTGGGTAGCACTTCATCATGTACTCCAGTGGTGAGAGATCCAGGTCTAGCTGCTCTTGTAAGTGCTGCAGAGAAAGCAAGACCACCACATTTGAGGAAACCTCCTCCAAAGGGATTCCACTTGGTGTGACAAGGGCCTAACGTAAAAGAGGCCCGCCCTAGGAGCCTTCCCAGACACTTGCTCAGGATACAAGACAAAGGGAGGAGTTATGTTCCCAGGAGGGGTTTGGACAGATGTGCTCCCTTCTTCCACCCTGACCCCTCAACCTTGACCCCAGGTCTGTACCTGATGGTAACGCCCTATCTTGACATGAGAATGCTTCCGTATCATTCCATCAGTAGGCAGAAGCTAGGGAAGAGTATTAAGTAAAATCAGGGGGAAAAAAAATCCCAGACAGAAACACACACATATACTGAACAGGGCTCAAACAACCACCTAATTGGTCTGCTACGCTAGCTAACACACAGACTACCGTCTAGGCACTCTTGAGTGTTAGGAGCGGCTGTGCAGATCTCAGTGGATAAAGGCAGTGGCTGCTAAGCTTGACAACCTAAGTTGATCTGGAACCCACATGGTGGAAGGTGAGAACTGACTCCCACATGAACGTGCACACAATAAAACAAATGTAAAAGTACATACTAAGGAAGACTCACTAACAGACTCTTAAGGAAAGGTGAAGGTACACAGCAGCTTACGAGGTAGACAGGAAAGGTCCACTGTACAAAACTTTGTTAAAGCACATTTTCTCAAAAGAAACTCCACTGTATAGGTTGTCTTTATAACCCAACTGAAACACCGTCACGTGCACTCTCGGTCACACAGATTCCTCCCCACCCAACCTCCCACAGGGAAGAAGACATCCCTAGTTTCAGCACTGCCCCAGCCCCTGCAAGTGGCTCACTCAACCACTAAGCACGCACGCACTCACTCACTCACTCACTCACACTCCTCCTTCCTTAATGAAGGCACCAGCAGAAGCCATGACATACCGCCTTAGCACCGTACCTCTCCGGTTAGCAGCTTCAACAGAGTGGACTTCCCTGCTCCATTGGGTCCTACCAGAGCCACCCGTGTGTCGAGGTCAATGCCAAATTCTAGATTATTGTAGATGCAAGGCTGAGGTGGGTAAAGAGAGGGGGACAAAGGCCAGAGTGGATGACTGTTGGGTGTGCCAACCCCGTAGGTGGGAAGAACAGATCAGGGCATTACTGTCAAAGCTGACCCAACCCACTGCTTCCATCTGCTAGACCTGACTGCAAAGTCAGCAGACAGTCAGCAGGAATGGGAGAGGTTCCCACTGCTGAACCTCCCATGCATAGTGCACCCGGCCTAGCTACATAGAACACACTGAACTTACCCCGTCTTTTGTATACTTGAAGCTCACATTCTGCACCATAATGACAGGTGGTGGGATCTTACCACACGGTGGGAAATAAAATGACAGCGTCTAGAGGAGGCGGCATTCTCAGGTCAGGGCTTTTCTTAAACCCATGCTCCAGTCACCTAACCAAAGTCATCACACCTCACCTTGTCACTCACAACCCTTTCTGTCAGTCCGGATGCCATCATTTTCTGTAGTGTCTTCTCTTTGCTTTGGGCCTGCCGGGCCAGCTTGGCACTGCCATGGCCAAATCTGGCAATGTAGTTCTGCGAGAGACCAGAAGGGGGACTGGAGTGGGTGCAAGAGACAGGAAGGGGCTTTAAGTGTTTAAAGGAGCCCAGGAGGGGATTTGAGGTGTGCACAGGAAACAGGAAGCAGCAACTCAACCCTAGAGTAAGGAAGGACCCATGCCTTCCCAGGCTCCTCTGCCCCCTTTCATCCCAATCCAGGTGGAGGAGAGCATTGTAGCTTTCCTACCTTCATGTGTGCTATCTGGTCCTGCTCCCAGTGAAACCTCTTCATCTGGTTCTCTTCCAGCTCCAGCCGTGTCTTCACATACTGATCATAGTTACCCTGTGGGGAAACACCCCAGGCAAGGTGGCAGCTTTACCTAGGGCTCAGTCCTGGGTTTTCACCCAGGTTAGAGGGTGAGAGCATCACTCACTGCCTGCTGCTCTAAGGTAGAGCAGTAAACAGAGGAACTGCATTGCAGCAGCACCTGCTAATAGAACCTATTTTTGCAGTGCTGAGGGTGGAACCCAGGGCATGGCTCACATGGCTCATGTTAGGCAAGGGTGTAGCACTAGGCCATGCTACAGCCCAACTGGAAATGTATGGGTGTATATTTTCAATTCCATGCCTCTTGCTCAGTCAGACCAAGCCAGGTTCCATGGCAAATCCTAAAGTTGACCAGAGGAACCCAGTGTCAGCAGAAGCCCTGAACACAGACATGCTGACATCATGAAGTTCAGGCCCTTAACCACCTCTAACTGCTCATGCCAGATGCTGAAGCCACATATGGATAAGGATTGTCCCCAAGAGAAAACAAACCAGTTGGATGTGGATCATGCCTTGGATTGTCATGGTTTCTAGCTGAGCCAGACAAAACTCAAGACTCAAGCTAGCCACCCATTAAAAAGACCTAACAAACAAGTCTCAGGATATCAACACAATGATCATACTATGCAGGCATACTAAACAGGCAGACCAGATACTCATCTAGAAAGGCAGTTACTAATTTTAAAAGTAACCTGAAGAACAGAATGATCATTGAGGATTATAGAAGAGGGGCTGGAGATGGCTCAGTGGTTAAAAGCTCTTCCAAAGGACCTGAGTTCAACTCTCAGCACCCACATGGTAGCCCACAACCATCTGTAAGTCGGTCCAGGGAACCTGACACCCTCTTCTGGCCTTCACAGCCACTGCATGCACGGAACTCATATGTGCAATGAATAAATACAAATTAAAACAAATAGATTCTAGATGATTAAAGGTAAAAGATGCATCCGACATTTTCTACAAATGATTGCAAATACGCAGTTTTGGAAGGCAATATAAGAAACTAATGCTTTACAGTGACTAGGAAAAGGCCTGTTTCCCTTCCCCTGTGGAATCCAGGTTGGTATGACCTTACACTTCAGCCAATGTAGTGCTGGGGTCATGTAGATGCTGCCACACCTCACTATTTTTTAGTAAACCATTTTTATTACAATTCTCTTTTTTAGTGGTGTGTGTTGTTCATTTGATTCCCAGAATCCACAGCGGGTGCTGAGAACTGCCTCTAACTCCAGCTCCAGATGATCAACAACCTGGCCTGGACTGAGCAGGCATCTGCACTCACCTGCACAAACCCACACACAGGTATACATTATTAAAAATAGTAATATCTTATTTTTTAAGATAAAAAAGACAAAGCACAACAGGGAAACTGCTAAGATACTAACGTATTCTCTTGTGCACCACGCTGTCACAATAGTGAAAGCAGCAACACACACAGAGCAGCTGCCACCGGTGGCCTATGGTTGGAGTTCTAGAAGGGTTATGTAATTTTAATAATAAATTCAAAGACCTAGGCCACTCACCGTGTAGTACTTCAGTTTCTTGTTGTGCATGTGGATGATATTGGTACAGACCCCATTCAGAAAGTCCTGGGAATGGGACACAAGGACCAGGATGCGCTTGAAACTGTGAAGCCAAAGAACCAATCAGAAAGGTCTCAAGTCAGACAATCAGAAAAGGCTACATAGAGAGACCCAGGAAGCCCTCACCTTCTCTCACTCTTAGTGAACCCAAATGCCCTTGAAGGCCCCGCACCCAGCAGGTACACAGGTAATGCTGCATTCTCTCAGTAAGGGGGGCTCCTGGAGCCTAGAAGTGATAAGAGAGCCTGAGGCCCCAAGTCTTCTGTTCTGTCAACAGAATGGAGTAGGGATGGACGTAGCAGTGATGTCAACAGTCTGTACATAATACAAGTATTTAAGTAAAAGGTATCCAGAACAATGAGTGAGGCCAGCCCAAACTCAATAAGAGAAACAGAAGTCCTTTCTTTTTTAGACAGCATTAAGGCAGCTCCAGTTTCCTTTTAAAGTCGAGACAATATTTACTATTATTTTTCTTTATCACCACACCATGAATTTAAGCATTAGCCTCATTTTTATATGACTTATGTACAAATGTGTGTACGTGCACACACACAAACATTTTCTTTAGTGAAGATGGTGTATTTTGGACATAGGAAAAACAAAAGGCTTATATATTTCCGACTTTAAGGGCTAGTCTGACACCGGCACTGACTGCATCTGGCTGTCGCTGGCCTCCTTTCACACACACTCACCAGGGCAGCTTCTGAGCACCTAACTCCTTTGTACTCTGCTGCTGACCCCCCTGGGACTGCAGCTCCCAGCCCCATCTCTTACGTCTTAAGTTCCTCTTCCAGCCACACGCAAGCATCCAGGTCCAGGTGGTTGGTAGGCTCGTCCAGAAGCAGCATGAAGGGCCGAATAAACAGGGCTCTGAAGGATGCAAAAGGAAACAGAGGCATCCTAAATGCTAAATGGAAGGTGCAGTTTTCCTGTCACAGTGCTGGTCAGGTCTGGACTGAATCCTTAAGCCAATCTGTTTTCTACCTCAGATGAAGGAAGGGCTCCAGAGTTCAGAACTGACAGAAAGGTGGAAAGTGAGTCACAGGGATCTGGACTGTAGGCAAGGCTGAGAAGACCTTTTGCACTTGAGGGTTGTGATGGCAGCTGGTGAGCATCAGAGGCAAGAGGAAACAAGTTACTAAGGCATCAAGCATCCAGGCTAGATGACTTGATGGGGTGACAGACTCCAGCAAGTGGCCAAAGAATGTCTTTTTCTTACACTGGTAAAGCAAAGGACAGGCTGAAGCCCTGGCTTCCAGACTGCAGTCACCAGTCTTCGGGAACTCAGTAAGAGTACTTCTGAGCATCAAACTCCAGCCTGCACTGACAGAGCTCCTGAACCAGCCAGAGCAACTTCTGGTTAGCAAGTGGAGTCACAACACTCATGTTCTAAGACATAGAGGTAACTCTCACGGGCCATGAGACAGCCTCACCAACTTGCTTCCCAGGAGCAGGCTTGAGTGCAGTGTGGACTCCCCAGAGAGGTATTAAGAGGGAATAAATGCATCTGAATGTTGGTGCTTAGGTAAGGTGAGCAGGATTAGGAAGTCATCAAGACAGAGCCCAAGGAGGACACATTCATGGCTTTGTAAGTAAGGAGAGACAATACAACACACAGACATCCTTATCTCTCATCACATGAAGCCTACACTACACTACACTTCAGGACCTACTACATCAGCTGAGCTCCCCTGACCTTGTGTCTAGAGTCATAAACAAAATTGCGCCTATTTTGTTTACAGTGTGCAGCCTGAGATACTCCATATTGTAAGAGAAAACACGTCTCGGCACCGGCGCTGGCGTAGTGCCGAGGAGGGCGCTGGCGTAGTGCTGGGCTACAAACTCACTTTAACCTCAGGTTTACAGGGGACACCAATGTGTCTAATATTATACTATCATAAAAATTAGCAGGACAGCAGCACAAAGGGCAGGAAAGGGGTCAGAGTGAAAACACTTAACTACCATTTTCCTTGGGTCTGCTCAGAGTACTACTGGACCATGTGCTGAGAACCAGCACCGAGCATGGAAGTATTCTTGAGTACTTCAGCCAGGACACTCAGTCTAGTCCACAATGACCCACATTACATCACTAATGGCTGTCTCATTCGACATATACTGAACATGATCTCTATTCTACATTCCTACCAGAGTGAACAATTCCCTCTGAGCGACAAGGGCTCCAAGTGATGATGGAAAGGGGAACTCACCTAGCAAGAGCAACTCTCATCCGCCAGCCACCACTGAAGTCTTTCAGCTTCTTGCGCTGCATGGCAGGTGTGAAACCCAATCCGTGTAAGATCCTTGAGGCCCTCATCTCGGCTTTGTCAGCATCCAGCTCTTCCAGCCGTTCATAGAGCTCCATGAGCTTCTCACACTCCGCTGTGGGCAGCACAGGACTGTGAGTGAGCTTCCTGAGGGTCCCAGGAGGAAGCTCAGCCCAGCCCAGCCCAGCCCTGGGTGTGGAGCCATACCATCCTCATGAGCTAACCGCTCAGCCTCTCTCTCCAGCATGGCCCGCTCTGTGTCCACCTCCATCACACACTGCAAGGGTGTTTTCTCACTAGGAGGCATCTCACGGGTCAGATGGTAGATGTCGATGTGCTCAGGGATGGGCACTTC
The DNA here is from genome assembly GCA_019843965.1 of Rhynchomys soricoides. Classification (NCBI taxonomy): domain Eukaryota; kingdom Metazoa; phylum Chordata; class Mammalia; order Rodentia; family Muridae; genus Rhynchomys; species Rhynchomys soricoides. The sequence goes on along the minus strand of JADRCH010000093.1, from coordinate 5,319,523 downwards.
ACGTTTCCCAATCGCAGACAGCAGCATGGACTTTCCTAAGAGGGTGACAGAAGACACTCAGCCATTTCACCGCCATTCTTTTGCACCTGTTCCTAACGGGCAAACCAGGATCCATTCTTTAAGTTACCCGCTCTCAGGATTTCCTTTCCAGCTTCCCTTCAAGTCTAATCTTACTGTGCCTGTGAGACCCTGTTCATTTACAAGGCTTCGCACCACTACTCTTCACCCTCCCTCCCCCACCAACCTCTCCAGCACCTTCTGTCAAGCTCTGTGTCATAAGCCCCTTGTCCCAGGCATGTTTGGTACCCCACTCATAGTATAACTTTCTTGCTTTGTTAGTGCTAAATACATACTTAGTGACAAACAAACCAAGAAAGAGACACCTCCTCCACCCGACCACCAAGGGCCTCACCAATTCCATTTAAGCCAATGAGGCCATAGCGCCGGCCAGAGTTCAATTCCAGTTTGGTGTCGCTGAGCAGTTCTTGACCATGAAAGGTGAGTGAGAGGTTGATAATGTGGACATCAGTACTGTTGGGGTGAGAAGCCAGGACGCCAGTGACAGCCCGAGCAGCAGCTTTCTTCATCTCAAAGTCCTCCAGCTCCTTGGTCAGCAAATCCACTTCTGGGGCAGATGTGTAATTTGGGAAGGGTCAGTCAGACAGACTCAGATCTGGGACTAATTGGCAGATACCACAGGACCCGAGCTCAGGTTGTGTGAAGCAGACTCAGGCATTCCCAGGGCTTTATACAGTACCCACGACAGACTTGCCCGACACCCCGCTTTCACACACAAGCTTTGCTTGGCAGCCTCTTTGATTCTAAATTCTCCCTCCCACTTCCTTCCCCTCCCATTGTTTCCCCCTTCACCATCTTCCACAGCTTTGGCCATGGATAAAGCTTCCCCATGGCCTAACCTGATCATACTAGCTGCCTTCTAGAATTTTATTTTGGAGACAATTCCTACCACTTGACTCTATCAGTCATTTTTAAACTCTAGTTGCTATATTCCTGTTATTAACATATTTCTTCAAATGTTTAGTGTATCTGTGGTGATGGTCACACAGCAACACAGTCAGACAGACAGATCTCAAAACACAGTCCCTCAAATCAGAATAAGCAACTGCAATAATTAACGTAGACACAAGTAACACTGCAAAATAACACAGGGGATAGCAAATGGGAACACAATCGTGTGTAAACCACAAATTTGTACAAAAACTTAATGTGTAAAAGGACAAAAACCATGGTAAGATTCAAAGGATAGTGAGCAGTCTACATGACCAAGAGGACTGGCAGTTCTCCTGGGCAGTGAGGACAGGGTTAGACTGGGATGCTTATTATCATACACTGCATTGTTTGCCCATGTCACAGTTAACTTGAGCTGTCAACTTCACATGAATCTGGCAAGAGGAACCTCAATGGAAGAATGCTTCCATCAGGCTAGCCAGTGACCATGTCTATAGGGCATTTTCTTAATTGCTAATTAATGTAGAGGGTCCAATCCAGTGTAGGCAGTGCAATCTCTAGCTGAGTGGATCTGTGCTACTTAAGCAAGCTAGCTGATGCCTGGTGTGGTGGCCCATGCCTTTAATCCAACACTCTGGAAGAAGAAGCAGGAGGATCTCTGAGTTTGAGGCCAGCCTGGTCTACAAAGCAAGTTCCAGGACAGCCAGGGTGGTTACAGAGAAACTCTTTCTTGAAAAACAAAAGTCCTTGCCTTACTTCCCTCAAAGATAGATGTGGAAAAATTAAAAAAGAAAAAAAAAAAAAGAACTTTTTCTTCTCAAGTTAATTTTAGTCAGAGTGTTCTGTCTTAGCAACAGAGAAAGGAAACTATAAAATTTTCTGAGAGCAGACTATGTTTACAGTGTGAATGAGTAGCATTATCTAGTATGGAAAAATGCTACAATAACCACCGAAAACCTAAGAAACAAAACAACAACTATATTATCAGAAAAATTACACGAAGATACGTACCAGTAAGTAACTGGTTACTCACTGGTATGATCATTATCCCTGTGACATTAAGAGTACCATATGAGCCAGGGGTAGTGGCTCACACCTTTAATCCCTGTAGCCAGGAGGCAGGTGAATCTCTATATGATTTCAAGCCAGTCTGGTCTACAGAGTTCCAGGACAGCCAGGGCTACAGAGAGAAACCCTCCTGTCTCCAAACATCTGCCATCATACGGTAAAGCCTGACATACTCATCACCATATGTAGGAAGAAAAACAGGAAACAATAGAAGTCGCTGCCTTCTCTTTTATTGTATGCTGCAGTACCAAGGTAGATCAAAAACTCCCATCTGGGTTTGCCACTTGAGTTCAGTTTCCTTGAACAGTAACAAGTTTTAGCTCTATGGGTGTGGGTGCCACTAAAAAGTTTCATGGCATATAAAGACACGTGTCTGTGGATGTTTTACTTTGTTAAGAAGGTGGGGGGGGACAGTGGGTTGGGGGGTGGGAGCGGGGGCCGGGCAGTCTGGTCTCAACCCTCCATCTTTTTACCTTAGCCTCCTGAACGCTGGGATTAAAGGTCTATGCATTTGCATCGAGATTTTGATTGTGGCTGAGACAACCAGCTCAGGAAATTCACCCAACCCACCTCCATCACCTGTGGTCTCTCTGCCATTGGCCTCCTCATTTTTCTCCTCTGCCACCTGAGGTTCTGTGACAGCATCTCCATTTTCTTCATGTCCCTTTCTGGGCCGCTGTCGAGCTTTGGCAGCTTCCTTCTTTTTGGCTGCCTTCTTTTTGGCCAGGTCGGAAGGCATGGTGATGAGCCACAGGGGTAGTTACTGTTCTTTCAGGAGTCTGAAGGAAAGCAAAGAGATACTCCAAAATTCTAAACTTACCGGTAAGAATGTCTGAACGGTATCCCAGCCCTCTTTGGAATTTTCCTATCAAGCCTCTGGTGACCAATTCCCGACAACTTTGTCAGGGTTTCTCACACTCTCTCGACCGCTCCCCCAGCCTCATCTCCTCCCTTGGGGTTCGCGGGCCAATCCCCACTGCCGGCTTCACTTGGATGCTCTCTTCCCCCAGGGCCTTTAGTGAGGGTCCGCTCTGCCCCTCGTCTCCAGTTTCCGAACTTGGCGCTCGCGCACCTCTGCCAGTCGCCTCCTTTTCGGATCTTCGCCAGGAGTTCGTCCCGGACCTCCCTTCCGTCCCTCTCCTCCACCCCACCGACTGCGGCGCGGTTTCTCTCCGGGAACCACGAGTCCTCCCCGGCTGGTCCCTAAGGGTCTCCGCGCTCGCTGCCCCTAACCTCCCCCACACCCCGCTCGCCGGCGTCTCTGCTTGGGCCAGTCCTTTTCCCTTTCGACCCTTTCCATCCCGACCCTGAGCTCCCTTCTGCTTTTCCTCCCGCTTCCTGTTCACCGGTCCGCACTCTCCTTCCCTCCGGCGCCCCTTCCCCCTCAACTCACGGGGCCTCGCCACTCGGCCTCTGTCGCAACAGAACTGCTCCTTGAGCTCCTCCGCGTGCGGCCGGCTCCCCAGCCAATCACTGCCCCGGGCGGCCCTTGGCGCGCTACCGCGAGGGCTTCTGGAAAATGTAGTTCTCGAATCGTAAGAACTCAGGGCGGGACTCTCCTCAAGAACTACCACGAATCCCAGGTGTTGCGCAGTTTTAGTGACGTCATCAAAACGCGCGAGGATTCGGGTTGGGGGAGGATTAGAGTTCAAGAATCCTTTCCTACTAAGCTGGTTTGAAGAGCTGAAAACTGCAAATCCCAGATTGCTCTCGGAGAGATGGGCTTGTCTTCCAGATGATACCCCACCCCTAGCAGATAAATTTACCAGGCTGTTCTACTGGTTTAATCAGCAGGGAGTGCTACTAAGCTTCCCAGCATGCGTCGTAGAGTGCCGGTCCAAACAACGGGAGGAGAGAGTTAGAAGGTGGAGGGAAAGAGTGAGGTGCTGCTGGGCAGGGGTGGCTCTGAAAGTGCAGACCACGCCAACAGAGCTCTGTTCGAGAAAGGCGTCCTAGTTTCATGGAACCGAAATTGCAGAGCCCGGATCGCTAACCAAACTTTTTGAAATTGCCAGACGTTGTTCTGAACCTTGGTATCTTAGACAAGAGTTTCTGGGTTCCACCAGAGCCATGCGAGTTTAGTGGGGAAATCTAAAGTAAAAAGACCACTTTGCTGAGTTTAGCTCTATGGACACTTAGCTGTGACTTGGTTAATTTCCTTTGAGTCTCAAATTTAAGTCCAAAATCTATAACAGACTTAGCATTATAAACTAGATCTGTAGCCTCAAAAACAAGACAACTCTTTACGACCCTTGTTACCTGTCCAGGGTTCTGTCTACTGGTGCCTTATTTTTGATGACACTAGAGGAAGCAAACTTACTGCCCCTGAGTGCACTCTCAGAAGGTGACCCTTTTTTCCTCTATGGTCACCATGTTCCCAAGATAAATAGAAATTAGGCGTGAAGATCATCGAAGATGGACATCACAAGCAGCTTCAGAGCCTGCCTCTTGTGTTTTTGATAGCACACTAATTTTAAGAAAGAAGAAGACAGCGGCTGAAGAGATGGCTCAGCGGTTAAGAGCACTGACTGCTCTTCTAGAGGTCCTTAGTTCAATTCCCAGCAACCACATGGTGGCTCACAACCGTCTGTAATGAGATCCGATGCCCTCTTCTGGCGTGTCTAAAGATAGCAACAGTGTACTTAACATATATAAAATAAATAAATGGAAGGAGAAGGGAGGCTTTGTGTACACACACACACACACACACACACAGCCTTTAAAAAATTAAAAAAGGAAATCCGAATGGGCCTGTCAATCTTCTAGACAGGAAAATGCTCAGGAAGCTGTCTGTTCCAGAAACTAAGAAACAATATAAAACCATTGTCCACTCCTACCTAATGAGAAACTTTCTCTTGGTCCATTGTCCACCTCTGCCTTTGAGGATGTCCTCATTTTACCCTATGGTAAACTCTATCTTCACTACTCAGTGCCTCACTGGAATGTATTCAATAGAGATGATAATGACTGGGAAGCCTAGGGGTCAGGATAAGATAAGACTCAAAACTCTGATCTCACCTCCTCTCCCCAAAATAGAATCAGTTCTCAAAGATTGTCTGCTAGAACTTAGAGTTCAGAGGTAAGTCATTTAGATAGCACTGACCATGTTCATAGATTAACCTCCACGGTTGAGAGGTACTATTGGTATTTCACACAATTGACAAGAGCATACAGCAATTACAAAGTAGCAAGGAACTTTACTCAAAGGCCAAGTAGTACCACAGAACAGGAATGCAGTCAGTCTTGAGCACAGGGCAGATGTAAGAGTGCACTCAAGGGTCCTGATGATTGTCTGCTGCTTCATCTCATGGAGTCTAAGGGAGAGAGGCTGCTTACTAGGGAATGTAATGTGAGTGTTTCCCTAGTGTAACAGACAGATTTGAGTTGCATAAACTTTTGCTCACTACATGTGTCTTTTCCCATGACACATCTGATCTTTTAAATTGTACTTATTTGTTTATTCTTATTATTTCTATACCACATGCACATTGATGTCAGACAACAGCAAATGATTGAATTGATTCCTTCAACCAGGATCAAACTCAGGTCATTGAGATCTGTTGGCAAGAGTGGGTATTTTTTTGTTTTGTTTTGTTTTTTTACCTGCTAAGCTATCTTACTAACCCTTTGATTTTTTTTATTTGTCTGTGTGGTATATGCTCACATGTATTCCATTTGTGTGTGGAAGCCTAAGGAGGATTTTCAGTGTTCTGTTTTGTCACCCTTTGCCTTATTCCCTTGAGACATGGCCTCTCACTGAACCTGGAGCTAGACTGGCAGTCAGCAAGCCACAGCAATCCTCCTGCCTCCACACCACCCTTCATGCACTAGGGTTACAGGCATATGCTTTCCTTTTTATATGAGCTTTGGACTTAAGTCATGGTTGTGTGGTAAGTGCTGTCAAATCCCCAGACTTCTGCATCTGATTTCACTGTATGCAATCCCAGTTATGCATAGGCATAAAATGGTAATAGGGCATTCTCTCTAAAATCTCAAAGACAGTTTCTCCTATTGCACATGCACTGAAAACTAGCTCGGACCAGATCTCATCTCTTTTGTTTTCAGGATGTGTCCCAAGACATGTCTGAACTGAAATGGAGCATTATCAAGGGGTCGCTAAGGACATAACTTATTGCCATTGTTTAAAGTTGGAATACCTACAGGCCGATACAGATGGGGTTCCCAGATTTTCAACAATGTCTCTGTGCATAGTATAGGCAGGTAGAGATCCTAGGCTACCAAGTGAATTGTTAGGAGATTGATGGTCCAAACTAAGTGGAGTCTGAGCTTGTTGAGCTATGCTTGCCTGTCTCATTACAAATCAAGCTCACATGGAGCTTCAGTACTTAGAAGTACTGAAGTATTTCTTCCTTGACTCCTGAGGAAGCTCTTAAGGATGAAGACTTATTAAGGAGAACATATCCCAACAGGGCAATGGTGGTGCGCACCTTTAATCCCAGCACTCTTGGGATCCTTGTGAGTTCAAGACCAGCCTGGTCTACAGAGCAAGTTCCAGGACTGCAAGGACTACACAGAGATCCTGTCTCAAAACAAACAAATAGATAGATAGATAGATAGATAGATAGATAAATAGATAGATAGATAGATAGATAGATAGATAGATAGATAGATAGAGATAGGGAGTTCACACCGGTTGTGCAGAAGAGTGAGTTTCATATCTTCACGTATGTGATAACATGTGTCACCATTCATCTTCATTTTTCTTGTCCTACATCTCAACCCCTGCAACCTTCATGCTTTTTTACCCATTTGTATGCTTTGTGCCATGCTAAGGGTTGAACTGAGGGCCCTGAGCTTGCTCCACCTGTATCTACCATTGAGCTTCCATCCCAGTGCATATACCCCCCCCCACACACAATTGGAGATGATCCTTGTAACTCGGCCTCTGAAGCAGACAAGATGACTGACATCATGAACCTGTGTTACTAGGGTTTGTTTGTTTGTTTTTTCTTTTCTTTTTCTTTTTTCAGGATCTCATATAGCCTATGCCTTAAACTTTATAGATCAGGATGACCTTGAATTTGTGATCCTCCTATACATCCTGAGTGCTGGAATTATGAGCATGAGCTACTATGCCCATGTTTATACATACTGGAGATCAAATCCAGGGCTCCATGTTTACCAGACAAGCTCTCTAACAACTGAGTCATCCCATGAGAACCTTAAATAGTTGTCTAAGTCTGGCTTATTTTGCTTAACATGATCTCCAGTTCCACCCATTTTCTTACAAATAATATACTCTCATTCTTCTTTACTGTTGAGTAATACTCCATTGTAGGAATATATTCATTTATTTTATCCATTTTGCCACTGCTGAGGCAAATATTACTAGGCAGACTCCATGAATTGGCCACTCTGGATAGTTCCAGTAAACCTGAGTGTCTTCACTTTAGCTTCAGGCAGCTTTGTTTTGGACAAGGGTAGAAAGCAGCCCCATTCTTCACCAAAATATCACAAGAACAGTCTAACCCACATAATAAACTTCTCCTCTGAAACCTCTTGAGCAGGGGCCACACAGTTCAAATCACCCTCAGCACCACTGTCTTCCATGGTCCTACTAGAGTGGCCCATTTAGCAGCACTTAAATCATTCAACTGTTTTTCTAATCCGAAGTTCCAAAATTCACACTCCTCTAAACAAAAGCATGGTCCAGCCTATTAAAGTAATACCCCAGTCCCTGAATGTAACTTCTGTCTTAGTTTGAGTTTCCATTGCTGTGAAGAGACACCATGACCAAGGCAACTTTATAAAGGAAAAAATTTAATTGGGGCTGGCTTACAGGTTCAGAGGCTTAATCCATTATCATCATGGTGGGAAGGAGGTAGACATGGTGCTGGAGAGAGAGCTGAGAGCTCTATGTCCAGACCTGCAGACAGCAGGAAGATCCAGGGAGCTACTAAGTCTAACTGGAGCTTCTGAGACCTCAAAGCCCACTCCCTAGTGATGCACTTCCTCCAACAGAGCACACCCACTCCAACAAGGCCACACCCACTCCAACAAGGCCACACCC
>JADRCH010000093.1:5279369-5311445 GCA_019843965.1 Rhynchomys soricoides | reverse complement strand
CACACCCACTCCAACAAGGCCACACCCACTCCAACAAGGCCACACCCACTCCAACAAGGCCACACCTCCTAATAGTGCCACTCCCTGTGGGGAGTCCTTCTTATTCAAACCACAACACTAAGTATGTAGCTATCTCTATTTATATGGTGACTTTGGGTCCTTTTGACATATGTGCAGGAGTGGTCTGCGAAGATCTGCTTTCAGATTTTTGAGGAACTTCCGCACTGAGTTCCCAGTGGTTGAGCTACAGTCTTCCAACAATATGTAAGTGGATAAGGTGTTATCTCATTTCTCACCCTTCCTTGGAAGTATTTATTTATTTATTTTTGCATTCTTTCCTTTTTTTTTTTTTAATTCAGTTTTTGAGACAAGGTTTCTCTGTTGGCTGTTCTGGAACTTGCTCTGTAGATCAGACTTGACTTAAACTCATAGAGATCCACCTGCCTCTGTCTCCCAGTGCTGGGATTAAAGGCGTGCACCATTACTGCCCAGCATTATTTTTGTTTTCTTGATGGTAGTTACTCTGACTACAGTGAAATGGAATCTCAGTATGGTTTGGTTTGCATCTCCCACATGACTAAAGAAGTTGAACATTTTTTTTAAGTTTCTGTTGGGCATTTGTGCCTCTTTTGAGAGTTATCTGTTGAGCTCACTTGCCCATTCATTGATTAGCCTGTTAGTTCCTTTGATGTTTAATTATTTCAGTTCTTTATATGTTCCATTATTATTCTTGCATCAGACAAATAGCTGCAAAAATTCTCTCACATTTTGCTGGCTCTCCCTTCATTCTGGTAATGGTTTCCTTTGCCATGCAGCTTTGTCTTAATGCACTGTGATCTCCTGTGTTAGCTCTTGCCACTATTTCCTGAACTATGAGAAAGAACTTTCGAAAAATAAACAGACCATGACATCCAGGTGCTACGTGCCTTAAAAGAAGTGACTCTACATCTTTGTGCACCAAGGAGGTGAGCTGTCACTTGGCGTAGCACAATTAGGCACACAACTCAACACACATTGCTTTTATTCAAACCTAGTTTTTCCATTCTGAGTTCGGCCTTGGACAGAGTGCATTTTCCACTGTGGAGTGAGAATGATGTAATATAGAGCTTGTCTCCAATATTGGTTAGAAAGATTAAATTAAATTCTTAGGTTTATATTAGATAATTGAGTTCCATTAGGCTATATACAACATATACATAACCACTGCCTAAGACTCCTAAGCCTCCTGGGAGCATTGTCTACACCATCTCTCCTCTCTCTGAGCCTTACTTAACATTGTGGTCACAAGCAGGTAAGGGATTATAAGCCAATAATATTTATTTATGTATTTATTTTATGTATGTGAGTACATTGTTGCTGTCCTCAGACACAGCAGAAGAAGGCATCAGATCCCATTACAGATGGCTGTGAGTCACCATGTGACTGCTAGGAATTGAGCTCAGGACCTCTGGAAGAGCAGTCAGTGCTCTTAACCACCGAGACATCTCTCCAGCCCCAATATTTATTTTTTGAGAATTATAGTTCATTATACAGTTTGTATCATAACATTCAATTTCCCCTGCAAATTCTGAGGTGGGTGTTGTTACCATGTGACCATCCTAGCCACAGGTTCAGGTTCAGTGCCTACAGAACAAAAAAAAAATGCTGCTGCTTAGAGGCAGTGCAAGAATTTAAGGCTGGAACTTTCTGGCTCTCTACCATCAGGCCCATCAATGACAATCACAGCTGTGATAAGTAAACAGTTGATAGGTAGAGTCTTCGTCACCATAGTTAGCATCTTAGAACACTTGCTAACTACGTGGATATTTTGTCCTTCCCACCTAGAGTTAAGATCTTGTGCATGGAAAAGTGCTGGGGATGAGAGGAGAGGATATGAAGGCTAATAAGAAAGAGTCACAAAAGGTCATAGTTCAGCAAGAACTGGTTATTGGATCACATTTGTCCTGTTTTTATTTTTGTTTTTGTCAACTTGATAGCTGAGGCCATCTGGTAAGAGGGATCCTCAGGTGAGAAAATTGGCATATAGGCAAATCTGTGGGGCATTTTCTTGATTAGTGATAATGCGGGAGAGCCCAGTCCACTGTGGGTGGTGCCATCCCTAGACAGGTGATCCTGAGTTGTATAAGTAAGCAAGCTGAGCAAGTCATGGGGAGCAAGCTCATAAGCAGCCTTCCTCCATGGCCTCTGCATCAGCTCCTGCCTTCAAGTTCCTGCCTTGGCTTCCACTGATAATAAACGTTGACCTATGATCCAAATAAATCTTTTCCTCTCCCAAGTTGCATTTGGTCATTGGTGTTTTATCACAGCAACAGAAAGCAAGCTAGGACAACAGTCAAGGCTAATCACATTTTTTTAGACCTTATCTAAAAACTAAACTAAACAAAACAAATAAAAAAGCTAACCAACCAAACACAAACTAATAGAATACATGAAGAAACTGAGACCGAGGAAGGAATTGTCTACACCAGGATTAACTAAGAAGTTGGTAACCAAGAAGCATCTGGAACTATAATGCCCAATGTCATAGTGTCTGTAAGTAGCTCTGATGGCTCATGTTCCTTGTCAGATTGACAGAAAACAGAGTAATCTATGAGACAAACACACTGTGAGGGACTGTGTTGGATAGCCTTATTGGCGTTGGAAGGGCCATCTCAAAGTAGGTGGTAGTGTTCACTGGGCTTGGGTCTTGAACAGGAAAGGAGAAAGCTGGCTGAACACCTGCATTCAACTCCCTTTATTTCCTGGTGCCATGTGATCAGCTCCCTGAAGTCCCTACTGCCAGTGTGACTGTACACTGGAACAATGGACTAAAACAAACCATTTCTACTTACAAGTATATCACAGCAGCAGGAAAAGTGTCTGACACAGAAGATGCAAGGTCCCAGAATTATAAAATCCCTATGCATATGGAATAAAGTACACAAGTTCTTTCACCAAGGATCGTCTTAGAGTGGCTGTTTTTACTGAGCTGTAACACTTGTTGAAGAGTTCTCTCTCCCAAAGCATTCATCACTAGACCGCTGGACCTTGGACTGGTCATGATGCTGCTGCCCCTGCTCCTGGCGTTGTCGCTGCCTCTGTAGCTGGACCTAGGCTACCTGCCCAGTACAGGCTTCCCAAACCTCATCTCTTCTCTTCTGGAAATCCCAGCTGGACCAAGCCCCATAGAACCTATCCATCCTGGTTCTGCTTACCGACTAGCGACCCCAGCACTCTTGAGACTTAGGTAAGAAGATGGCTGTGATTTCAAGATCAGCCTCATATACATAGAAAGACCTTGTTTCAAGGAAACAAAACAAATGATAACTGTAAAACATGGCTAGGATTTCAGTTTGCACATGGAAAAATGTAAAACTTCAGTAGCTTTTCATATTGCTTATATGTTGAATTGATATTTTATTTATACCTAGTACAATAAAATATTAAAGTTAACTCTACCTGTTTCTTTTAGTTTAATAACTGTGGCTATAGCCGGGTGTGTTGGTACATGATTGTGACCCCAGCACTGAAAGGCAGAGGCAGAAGGATCTCTCTGAGTTTAAGGTTAAAGTCATATGGTCAGACCCTGTATCAAAAATAAAGCAATATAAATTATAGGGTTTTTTTTTCTTTGATTTTTCAAGATAAGGTTTCTCTGTGTAGCCCTGGTTGTCCTGGAACTCATTCTGTAGACCAGGCTGGCCTTGAACTCACAGAGATCTGCCTGCCTCTGCCTCCTGAGTGCTGAGATTAAATGTGTGTGCCACCACTACCCTGAAAAAGTATAGTATCTTGATCATAATAGAAAAGAAGTAGGGCTGAAGAGATGGCTCAGTGGTTAAGAGCACTGACTGCTCTTCCAGAGGTCCTGAGTTCAATTCCCAGTAACCACATGGTGGCTCACAATCATCTGTAATGGGATCTGATGCCCTCTTCTGGTGTGTCTGAAGGGGGCAACAGTATACTTATGTACACAAAATAAACTTTAAAAAAAAAAGAAAGCGAACACATTTAAAAGAAAAGAAAAAGTGAAAGGAAACCTTGTGTAATAAAACAATCTTTTGGGCTAGAGAGATGGCTCAGAGGTTAAGAGCACTGGCTGCTCTTTTAGAGGTCCTGAGTTCAATTCCCAGTAACCACATGGTGTTTCATAACCACCCATAATGAAATCTTGTGCCCCTCTTCTGGTGTGTAGACATAATGTATGCAGAATATTGTATACTAAATAAATAAATCTTATAAAAATATAATCTTTCAGTATGCTTAAAATGAAGAGGAGAGAGATTATCATGAATGTGACAACACAAATGTATTCTGAACACTGACATAATCTATAAATGATAAAGTTCTCCAAAATGGTAACTTTGTACATCCTGAGCCTGACAATCTTCCTTTCATCCATGTGAGTTGTTTCTTACAAATTTAGCACATGGCAACAGTAGTGGCACACACCTTTAATCCCAACACTTGGGAGGCAGAGGCAGAAGGATCTCTGAGTTTAAGGCCAGACTGGTCTATAGTTCAAGTTCCAGGACAGCCAAGGCAACACAGAGAAACCCTGTCTGGAAAACCAAAACCCAAACCAAACCATACCAAACAAAAAAAGAATTTAGCACAGGGCTGAGAGATGGCTCTGTGGTTAAGAGCACTTATTACTCTTCCAGAGAATACAGATTCAGCTCTTAGCACCCGCTTGGCTGCTCACAACATCTATAAATCCAGTGCTAAACAATCAGATGGCTCTTCTGGTCTTCTCAGTTACTGGCAACATGTGGTACACAGACATACGTGTACCACACGTATTTTATGTGTATGGGGAAAAACCCATACACATAAAATAAAAATAAATCTTAAAGAATTCAGCACATATTATAAACTCCACAGAATTTCTTTTTTTAAGCACAGGTGCAATGATAAGAATGTTGCAACTGTTTTTTTCCTCTGTCTACAATAATGTTCAGAACATTTAAAGCTATGTGGGACCGTTCATTTCAGACACCTTCTTACATTGTATAAGACATCACTCACTCACATGAACCCTGGCATCATTTGACAACAAAATTGTCCCTGAACATTTCCAAACTGCCCTCTAGGTGTGGAACTGTCTTTCTCAGGAGTTCAATGCCATCTTTTCCTTCTAGTTCACCTTGTGTTGTTCTGTACCAGGTTCTAACTGCCCTGGCCATGTTCAATTTCTTGTGCTTTTGTCTTTGCCTGGTAAACTCTGCTTTATGTCTAGATAAACCTTTCTGAAATGTGGGATCTCAGCATGTCCACATTCCCAATGTGTGTGTGTGTGTGTGTGTGTGTGTGTGTGTGTGGTGCTCGCACAATAGGATATGTGTGTGTGGGTATCAGAAGACAACTTGATGGAGTCAGTTCTCTCTTTTCACCAGACATGGAACTCAGAGTGGCAGTCACCTTCACATGGTGAGTCATCTGACTGGTCCTTAATTCTGTACTTTTCTGCCTTGAGACACCATAGTGTGTTAGTATCCACGGCCTGCCTCAATCGATTCTCATTGACTTAGAACTATTGAGTTCTAGGTTAGCCCAGGTCTGTTCGTTCCTAGTCACATGCCCCTCATCTTTGCCTAGTACAGTTACGGTATTGAAAATTTAGTAGAGAAACATTTCTCGAGCCGATAAATAGGCGCTGGTGTTGAGCGGCCGGTTTAGTTGAAGCGTGTTCCGAAAGGGGGGGGGGGGAGTAATCATCTTTCTTTAGCGTTAACAGGGTTGAGCTAAATTGGGGAGCATCTCTGGTGCAGCCTAGCCTTGGCGTTAGGAGCCACAGCGCTGGAATCCAGTGGTGCAACAGCGACCATAGAGAGCGAGCGGCGGGAGCGAGGGGCCCGGATGCGGTCACCATAGAGACGGGTGACTGACAGCGGAAGAGGAAGCAGAGGGCTGGGCTGTGAGGTGGCAGCGGTTGCAAAGAGGAGCTCCTCGGCCCGCAACAGGGTGGGCTCACCTGCAAGGCGGCTCCGTCTGCCGTGGGGCTTGGTTATTCCTGTCCTCCTGACCGGCATGACCTGAGAACCCGCTCGGTCCTGCTCTCCGCCGCGAGCTCCCTTCCACTGCCGGAGTTCGCAGAGCAAACCATCTGGACGCCGGGCCTTCTCTGCAGTCGCGGGACGTAGGCGATTAATTTCTGTCTCCAGACGGCCGGCTAGGACTCGCTCTGTGCCTTCTTCTGGGGGCTGCCAAGGGAATAATAGGGCACTGGCTGGCGCAGGCGGGTGTCCTGTTGGAAGGTGGTGAGCCTCGGCTGGCCTTCCCAGACCTCCGCGTTTCTCTAACTGCTGCTGTGTCCCGGGTTGCTTTTGCTTTATTTGGCTTTGTTTGATAACCTCTAGCCACAGCAAGATTGTCTGTAATTTGTCTCCTGCTGTTTTTAGAAATGTGGGCATCATAGCCTTGCAGGACGAGTAGGATGGCCAGCAAAATGGCTCCATCAGCCATTGCGCTCCTCTAAGAGGCCAGCTGTGCTGAGTCACTGTGACTGTTCATCTCATTTGGGTGGGCAGGTGGGTGGGCACCATGCATGGCTGGTGATCTTATCTGACAAGGAGAGGATTTCTAGAGTTTGTGGATTTCTTTGACACTCAGGAACGGAGTAGAAGGAGGCGCTGACCCCCTTCTCTAGTGCTAGCCCGCAGCAGCAGTAGGTCAGCAGTCCCTTCTGGGGCCTGAGGAGACACAGTGGGCCAGGATATCTGCAGGATAGGACAGGGTGGCTGAGGCAGGCCCTTTTGGTCGGACTGTTGTTTGAATGGTGCATGCACTTTACCCTAAGCCCTGCGTCATCTGGTGCTGCTGACTTGAATTAGGCCCATGCTTCAAATGGCTGTAGACCTTTTGGGGTTAGGTTTGGCAGTATTGCACTTACCTTTTTCTTTTTACTGGACCACAGACTGCAATCCTAGTAGTGAGTGGCACTGTTCACATAGACATTAGTATTTTATTTTATTGAGGAGTGTATCAGCACCATGGCCACTGAAGACCAGACATAGGGAGTTGGGAAGACTTCGTGGGGATGCTGGGCTTGGAAGTCGACACACATTGCTCCTTTCTCTGTTGCTGACTTTATTGACCCCAGGTTCTGTGGTTAAAACCGTGGGGCCTGGGGCCCATCAACCTACTAATCCTTGAGACTGTGCCCCTGGGGCACCCTGCGTCAGGGCCTGCCACCATGCGACTGAGCTCCCTGTTGGCTCTGCTGCGACCAGTGCTCCCCCTCATCCTGGGACTGTCTCTGGGATGCAGCCTGAGCCTCCTGCGGGTTTCCTGGATCCAGGGTGAGGGAGAAGATCCCTGTGTAGAGGCTGTGGGGAAGCCAGGAGGGCCACAGAATCCAGACTCAAAAAATGGGCTGGACCAAAGCGATGAAGACTTCAAACCCAGGATTGTCCCCTACTACAGGGATCCTAACAAGCCCTACAAGAAGGTGCTCAGGTGAGGGTAATGTGTGCATAGTCCTCTGGCACTGACCGCCCACTCTAGAGCTGTTTGCTTATGTTGCTACTCAGTGTTAGTTTCCTGGAAGCACTTGTCTTATTTCCTATCTTGGTTTGTTCCTATTTTATCTCTCCCCAAGTCTGAGTGTCTTACCCATTGGTGTTAATGTTCACTGTTCTTGAACAGAGCTGCACCTGCACTAATCTACTGAATAGACCTGGGTAGAGCCAAGTCCAGCCTCACCTACTTAGTGTGCACTCACTCCGGTAGCTAGTTACTAGTGAAGAGGGAGGGGGTCTCTCCCCTTTCCCAATCCAGCTCATTTATTCCTAGGGACGTATGTGCTGGACAGGCTGGTGCATGCTCCCTTAATGATTCAGGAGTTGACCCCTTGTCTTCTGGTCTCTCCATAGGACTCGGTATATACAGACAGAGCTGGGCTCCCGTGAGCGCCTGCTGGTGGCTGTCCTGACTTCTCGAGCCACACTGTCCACCTTGGCTGTCGCTGTTAACCGTACAGTGGCACATCACTTCCCTCGGTTACTCTACTTCACAGGGCAGCGAGGGGCCCGGGCTCCTGCAGGGATGCAGGTGGTATCTCATGGAGATGAGCGGCCTGCCTGGCTCATGTCAGAGACCCTACGCCACCTTCACACACACTTTGGGGCAGACTATGACTGGTTCTTCATCATGCAGGACGACACATATGTGCAGGCCCCCAGATTGGCAGCTCTCGCTGGTCACCTTAGCATCAACCAAGACCTGTACTTAGGCCATGCAGAGGAATTCATTGGTACAGGCGAGCAGGCCCGGTACTGCCATGGGGGCTTTGGCTACCTGTTGTCACGGAGTCTCCTGTTGCGCTTGCGGCCGCATCTGGATGGCTGCCGAGGGGACATTCTCAGTGCTCGGCCTGATGAATGGCTCGGCCGCTGCCTCATCGACACTCTGGGCATCGGCTGTGTCTCACAGCACCAGGTGACAGCCCCTTCAAGGCAGTCCCAGTACCCCAAAGGTTGGCAGTGACTGAAAGATTGCTGTCCATACTGAATTATCCAGACTGTCCTTTTGTCCTTCCCAGATGCCAGCCTGCCCCTTCAAGGCAGTCCCAATCCCCTAAAGGTTGGCAGTGACTGAAAGATTGCTGTCCATACTGAATTATCCAGACTGTCCTTTTGTCCTTCCCAGATGCCAGCCTGCCCCTTCCGCTCTCCCTTGCTCACCTTACAGCCCTGGGGCCATCAAAAGTGCGTATTTTTAGGAATCCCTGAACAAGCCAGGATGGTGCCTGAACTCATCAACCTCCCTATCTGCCTCCCTCCCACTCCCTTTCCCATACCCAGTGCACATCACAGTTAATGTTCTAGAGTTGGCCACCCTATCCCCCAGGTAGAAGCTCAGAGATCCCTCTACTACTCTAGAGAGTGGCTCTATCTTAAAAGGCTGAGCATCCCAGGGGCAGGCCAGCTTCCACATCAGCCTGCTGGGATGTCCTATGGCTGTATTCTCATTGAGCAGTGAGGCTCTTGGGGAAAGAGGAGTCCCTTAGTTGCCCATTTGCTTTCTCATTTCCAAAATGTGGGCATAGAAGCAGGAACGGAGGTTAGGGCCACTGCTTCTCAGTCCCTTCTAGAGCAGTAGCGGTGACAGGTGTGAGTACTAAGGAGACTGAGGCCTTGGGAATCACAGCTTATGTGTGCAGCATTGATTGTCTGATTGGTCCCTCTAGGGGCAACAGTATCGCTCCTTCGAACTGGCCAAGAATAGGGACCCTGAGAAGGAGGGGAGCCCTGCTTTCCTGAGTGCCTTCACCGTTCACCCTGTCTCCGAGGGTACCCTCATGTACCGGCTCCACAAACGCTTCAGTGCTCTGGAGTTGGAGCGGGCTTACAACGAAATAGAACAACTGCAGGTGAGCTAATGCAGTGAGCTGCTCCTGAGGGTGGAGTCAGGCTTACAGGGAGAAGGCAGCTGAGTTAGGGGCTGGGTTGGTAGAGTAGGGGGGCTAACCATCACAGGGACAAGGGACCCTGGGGTCCAGGACACTGCAGAGCTCTGGGCCATCAAATTTGTAGGTAAACTCCCAGAAGCTTAATAGCTTCTACATTAGTGCTCTCCCCTGAGACAACAAGCCACAACGTCCTAAGCTTCTACAACTGTGCTAACGGCCCAAAAGATAGAAGGGAGGGGAATTCTGTAGTGTTGGGGTCATCAGAGGTGGGGTATAGATCAGACCGATAGGTCAGAGGATCATGAAGAGGATGTTGGTCCTGTGAGCGTGGGTGTAAAAGCACGTTGAGCTTTATATTTCTGCTAAGCAAATGGTCCAGACAGCAGCCGTGAAGGTGGGTATTCCCCACCTTCCTTCTGTACTTTAGATGAAGACAGTTCTGGGCAAGGGACTCAGTGGTTAGCCAGGGCTCAGAGCTGGGCATCTGGAGCCGGGTAGGATCTTAAAACCAGCACTAAATGTTGGTTGCATTCCCTCCAACTTAGGCTCAGATCCGGAACCTGACGGTGCTGACCCCTGAGGGGGAGGCAGGGCTAAGCTGGCCTGTTGGGCTCCCGGCCCCTTTTACTCCACACTCTCGCTTCGAGGTGCTGGGCTGGGACTACTTCACGGAGCAACACACCTTCGCCTGTGCAGATGGGGCTCCCAAATGCCCGCTGCAGGGGGCTAGCAGGGCAGACGTAGGTGATGCCGTAGACACTGCTCTGGAGCAGCTCAATCGGCGCTATCAGCCACGCCTGCGCTTCCAGAAGCAGCGGCTTCTCAATGGCTACAGGCGCTTTGACCCTGCGAGGGGCATGGAGTATACCCTCGACTTGCTACTGGAAGCCGTGACTCAGCGAGGGCACCGTCGCTCCCTGGCCCGCAGAGTGAGCCTGCTGAGGCCACTAAGCAGAGTGGAAATCCTGCCTATGCCGTATGTCACTGAGGCTACCAGGGTGCAGCTGGTGCTGCCGCTCTTGGTGGCTGAAGCTCCGGCCGCTCTGGCTTTTCTTGAGGCCTTTGCTGCCAGTGTTCTGGAGCCTCGAGAACATGCATTGCTTACCCTGTTGTTGGTCTATGGGCCCCGGGAAGGTCGCGGGGGCCCTGACCCATTTCTCGGAGTGAAGGCTGCAGCAGCTGAGTTAGAACGACGGTACCCTGGGGCGAGGCTGGCCTGGCTTGCTGTACGAGCAGAGGCCCCTTCCCAGGTGCGACTCATGGATGTCATCTCCAAGAAACACCCTGTGGACACACTCTTTTTCCTTACCACCGTGTGGACAAGACCTGGGTCAGAAGTCCTCAACCGCTGTCGTATGAATGCAATCTCGGGCTGGCAGGCCTTCTTTCCAGTCCACTTTCAGGAGTTCAACCCTGTTCTGTCACCACAGAGATCTCCCCCAGGTGTCCCTGGGGCTGGCCCTGACCCTCCATCCCCTGGTGTAGACCCTTCTCGGGGGGCTCCAGTAGGGGGCAGATTTGACCGGCAGGCATCAGCAGAGGGCTGCTTCTACAATGCTGACTACCTGGCAGCCCGGGCCCGGCTGGCTGGTGAACTGGCAGGCCAGGAAGAGGAGGAAGCCCTGGAGGGGCTGGAGGTGATGGATGTTTTCCTCCGGTTCTCAGGGCTCCACCTCTTTCGAGCCGTAGAGCCAGGGCTGGTGCAGAAGTTCTCTCTGCGGGACTGTAGCCCCCGGCTCAGTGAGGAACTGTACCACCGGTGTCGCCTCAGCAATCTGGAGGGGTTGGGGGCCCGGACCCAGCTAGCCATGGCTCTGTTTGAACAGGAGCAGGCCAACAGCACTTAGCTTCTCCACCCGTGTGTGCCATAGCCTCAGGAAAGGCAAGGCAAGGTGACGGACAGAAGGAGGGCTTGTCACTGTATTTTTTTAAAAATAAGAAATGTTATTAAAAGTATCTTCTGCCAAACTGTTTTTAGGTCTAGGGAGAGGGGTGAAAAGAATCTGTGGGAGGGTTGTGGAGAGTTTGTCTGCCGGGTTGCAGTGCCTCCCCCCTCTCTTCCTCTCTCTCATCCCCATCCACAATGACCACAAGGCTGCTGTCTGATGAGTGACCTTTAATCCAGCCCTCCCCACCCCCAGCACAGAGGGAGAGGGAGTCCAGAACCCAGGGCCTATGCTGGGTGGCGTGGCTGGTCCACAGTGATGCTTGTTCACGGGCTCCTAGGTGTTGCGAACGACCAGCGATTGCTCCAGCTCCTGCCTGCGCTGCTGGATCTTTAGAGGAAGTGTGAGCAGGGGCAGGGTTACAGTGATCCTGGTGAGTGACCAGGGGTACCCCATCCTGGCACCCCTTCCCTGGAAGAGTCTGGGAGCCAGGAGACTACTGCATGGGGATGTAGGGTGGTGGACAGGTGAGAAGCAAGGCTTCTCTTAGGACTGTAGGAGACAGAAGGCTCATGTCCCAGGGCCTCCATTACCTTACAATAGAAGTAGCGGCTGACGGCTTCCTGGGACCAGGGCTGGTGGTAGAACTCAGCCCGACGTTCTTCCTCAGGGTTGCCGGCCACATCTGTCATCACCTGGGAGGGAGCATGGGGCCTGTGGTGAGTTCCGAGTGCCTCACCTGCCCCTGAGTTGCATGCCCATTTCTCCCTCCCTGTGTGCTTGTCTTCACATCAATGTTCCCTGAGCCCTGTCTTCACCTTGAGATCACGGCTCTGGGAGCGGAGCAGGTCTTGGACGTAGCCTTTGGGGTCTCTGGAGAAACTTAGCATGAAGTCCCTCTGGATCTTGAGCTGGTTTATGGACTCAATCGTCTCATGGATCTACAGGTAGAAAGACAATGACTTCCACCTGGCCCTGTGATGTGGGAGAGGAATGTTAGAGGAAGAAGGGGGCTGGAGGGGGGGGCTTGCTTCTCTTGTGAAGGAGAGTTCTCCAAAGCCCTTGCTTCCTCTTGAGTTCAGTGAGGGGAGTGGGGTGGGCAGAGCTGAACTTGGAATGAACTCAGCTTCTCAACAGTAGGGAGAGGCTGTGTGTGCCTCCTGTCCTAGACCCATGCTGTGGTCTGAGTACTTTGTCCTCTCTCTCAGTTTAACGTCCCAGGGCTCAGGCCGCACCTTGCTGTCCAGAGCACTGATCTCCTGCTGGTTGGCCGTGGACAGGAGAAAGCTGCTCATCTGCCCCTTCAGTGGTTCCTCCACCTCCACATCAATGTCATAGCACGCTGTCTTCTTCTGGTCTGATGGGTCCACGCTGCCAGAGAAGTCCAGCCTTTGATGTCCATGGTACACCCCACGGAAGCCCAGGGCTGGGGCTGGGGCTGGGGCTGGTACATGAGGAGGGTGGAGAAAGCAGGGAGGGGAGCAGGGAGCTAAACTCCCGGTGGTCTGTAGGGTAAGGCTGGGCTACCTCACCTGATGACATGATTGATCACAATTGGGTCAGGGGGCAGCAGCAGGGCTGTGAGACGCTGGGGAATCTCTGAAAACTTCAGGCGGGGACAGTCAAAAATCTGAAGCAGGATAGTAGAGAGGGAGATCACTCGTGTGTGTTTGAAGAGACAGTAACTAATAACGATCCTTCCATTCTGGAAAGACCACAGAAGCTGAGGGCAAGTCAGAATCCTATGTGCTGATGGCAATGAGCCAGGCTGGAGGTAGAGAAACAGGCATGGCTAATCGATAGGTCAATGTGGGGTCCTAAGTCTGCCATATTCTGTGAGCAAGTTACTTAGCACTTTGGGTCTTAGTGCCTTCACCTCTAGAATGGGGATATTAACCCCATCTCACAGGTTGTCATGAGAATTAGGTGAGTCCGTGTACAACATGTGTCTCAAGTGGTACATGGTAAATGCTCAATAAATACCAACTACTGTTTCTCCTCAGATCTATCTGCTGTGTTTATTTTTAAATACATTAGTAATAGGACTCTACTTTGGTAGACCTTTGTCAGGTCATTTTTCAACAATCTTGTTCTTCTTGGCTGCAGACACACGTGGTGGCACAGCTTCCACCTCTCCCCCTTTCAAAGACAGCAAGAGGCAGCAACACAATAGCAATAGCAAAGTAGGTTACCCAAGTCTAGACCGGACACCAGCAGCACCTCAGAGATCCCAACTCCAAGTACCAAGAAGATTACATCACAGGATGCTTTCCCCCACCCCCAGTAGAGTCCCAGATTTGCTTCCCTTGGGGAGCAGCTCAATAGATTGTAGAAGAGCCTGGACTAGACCCTGCTCTTGGCTCCAGGGCCCTGACCATTCCTGGCATTCAAGAGGAGATAGCTACCTTTGGAAGGTGCTTCTGCTAGGACATTATCCCTGCTCCCCAGATCCTGGGGCTAAGGACATCTGTTACCTGCTGGAAATACTTGTCTCCATTGATGTATTCCTTGTCATGGGAGTCCTGTAGCCTGTTGGTCTTCACATACTGCCACAGTGCCTGGACAATGGCTGAGCGGCTCTGTGTATGCAACCCCAGCAGCCGGGCTAAGCGGGGGTCCAGTTTGAACTGGGGAGGCTGGGAAAAGGTTACCAGGAAAATGAGATCGAAGGGAGAAGTAGGGCTCAGGGGTGTGGAGGTTAGGGTCCTTAGCAGTGTGCTCCTAAAGAAGGTGAGGAGGAAGGACAGTGGGGTCTGTGGGTGGCATGCAGGCACAGGGTAAAACCAACCTGATAGTCCAGCATCAGGAGCAGAGTGCAGCGCACACTCAAGTCCCCTGGTCTCTTCACTTGGAACCCATCTGTCTCTTGGGTTGTGGGTGTCCGATGCCACTGTCCAGGGGGAAGAGCTAGGTTACCCACAGACCCATCTTAATTGGTAGAGCATAGGGCTTTAGGATGGCCCTCAATCCAAATCTACAGCTGCTTCAGGGCTGACGGGAAGGTTGTGACTCAAAGGCAGAGGCAATCTGTCTTACCTCAACAAGGTGGTTGTCTGGGCCATAAAGGTCTTTGTCCAACTCAATGACCAAACTCTTGAAGAAGGAAGAAAACTTTCTCTTCTGCTTACTGGGCTGTGGGAAAGTGACAGGGACTGTGGGGGCAGAACAGGGACCATGGACACAGAATGGGCCAAGTTGGCAGCAGGCAAGTAGTATGCTCAGAGGCAGCCCTCTGTACCCAGACTGTCCCCAGGCCCACCCGCCCCAGCCCAGGCTGACTCCCAATTCCCAGCGCAGACATTTACTTCTGTCCTTGACTCAGCCCATACCCACCCCAGGACACCTGGAGAGACCTGGGCCAGGACGTACATCATCCAAGAGCTTCCCCTCTACCCGCAGCTCCCAGGAGGCAATGCTGCCATCAGAATCTTCAGCATCGGGCTTCGCAGGATTAAAAGTATTGGAGATATAAAGGCGCAGCTTTCGCTTTTGCTGTAGAAATAAAGTGTAGTATAGGACGAGGGCTGTGTGCACCGACCCAGGGGTACCCTGCTTCCTTCTACTGAACAGGGCGCTTACAGCCCTGTTCCCACCCCGACACCAAGGCACCTTCATGGGCCTCTTCAGGGCCTCCTGGATGTCCACCCGCTTCCGCATAATGGTTTGATCCAGTTTCCTCTCAAATGCTAGGAGGTCCATGTAAGCCTGGGACTCGGGGACCAGTTCCCGAATCTGAAAGAGGGAAAAAGTGGAAGCAGGGCTCAGTCCATCTTGTAATGCAGAACGTATGCCTGTTGTGTGACCACAGGACACAAAGGACACATAGGGAGCTATCCAATTGGCTTCAGGCTGTGGACTCCTGTGAGTGGAGGTAGGACTTGTCCCCGGGCTCTATTATATAGCCTCATTGTGTGCGGATAAAAATTGCTTCTCCCTCCAGGAAAATTCATGCATCTCATCACCGGGATGCAGCAGCGACTGGCAGCCTAGCAGGTGTAAGTGCCTAGCCTTATCCTACCACCCACTACTCGTACAGACACTCGGCCCCTGAAAAGTGCTATGGGATTCTAGGTGTCCCAGGTAGTTGGGAGGTAGTGTGAGCTCCACACCTGAGGTCCCTTTCCCATGTCCAGGCTCTCCTGCTACTTTCTGTTCCCTCCACCCAGCAGTTTCCGGTGCCTTCTTTGTCCATTGCCTCTATGCCTTTGGACCACTGGCATCCAGCCCCCTTAACCTCAGGCCCTATGTTCTGCCCCTCCTCCTTCCATGGCTCTCCAGCTCCCGCCCTCAGTCCAGCCCCACCCTCTCGCAAAGGGAGCCTCACTTCTTAATGAGCTTTTAAAACAAAAAGTGAAAGTGGCTGTGAAGCCCAAAGCATTGCTCCTAAGGGAGGAGGGGAGGGTGGAGGAGCAAAGGCTGGGAGCTGGCTGGGGGCTGCTGTGAAAGGCACTCACCCTTTGAGGGAGGATTTTGTCAGCCATCTTCCTCCTCTTGGCACTGTACATTTTTAAAAGAAAAAACCAGGTTACCATGGCGACAGATCTGGGAGTAACGAGGCCACCTGCTAAATTATCCCGACATCTCCGCCCGCTGGCTGGGGTTCCCACAGCCTGCTTGTCTGCCTGTCTGAGGGCTACAGCAGCTACAGGAGCTGGCACTTCCCTTGGAAAGCAGGTCCTTTCTCTGGCCTGGTATTCCCTGCCCCCACCTTATACCTCACCACATCCTCAGAGCCAGAGAAATTCAGACTTAGGAGGAATTAGTGAAGGAGAAGATGCTGCCAAAAGATGGGGACTGCAAAAGTGTTTGCAAAAGCCTGAAGGCGGGGAAGATGGAGGAGAGAGAAGATAGCTCCTGAGGATCCTCTCCTGCCAAGCAGGAGATACATGCTCAAGAGGGCTCCAAGAGTGGGAGAGGTGACTCTTCCACCTGCTTCCTGGAGCTCCTCAGCCTTCATGGTGGGAAGCTGGTGGGACTTAGCACTCCTGTGGCTCTGGGCTTGGATGGGACTGTTTAAGGGTGGGAGATGCTTGTGGTCTTGGACCATCTGCCAACCAAGGGACACACCACAGTCACAAGGACCCTGGAAGTGTGCGGGAGTGTTCTATGTGAGTGTGACTTAGCACTGGAACCAATGTGGCTGAACCTAGGTAGATAGCACCTAGTATTGATGTTTCTCAGTTTCAAAACCCTTGGCTGGCCTTGAGAGAACACACAACCTAGAAGATAGCTCTACACTGCCCCCATGTGACGTTCTCACTCATTGCCCCCTCTCTATCCAGAAATTCATTCTATGCCCAGGCAAGCAACTCATTAAATTAAAAACCAACCCATTCTTAGGCTGGGTAAGCCTCTCATGAAATGATTGATTTATTTCAAATAAAGTGACCACATAAAACTCTTAACTTACACATAAAAAATCAAAGAATTACTTGCTATACAAGATAATGATTCACTTTATAAAAGAATTTATTATGGGGTGCCTATGATATTCCTTGATGTATAAAAACTATTTAATAATGAAGTAGAGTTGATATTGCACCTTGTATAAGAACCCATCTGTTGTGCAAAAGGAAGCATGTGTGTTTGGCTAAATACCCATGCTCATAGGGACATTACTCCTGCCAAGAGCCAGCAGGGACCATGGGAGTGCCACCAACTTCTCAGACAAGGAATAAGCTGGTCCGGTGGCTTGGGGGCAGAACTGCTCCCTCAGAGGGGTTATAAAGCTTCTTCATGCCCACTGTCAAGGATAAGGACTTCGGAAATCTAGTGGGGCTTGATGCAGACCGGGACTCAGGACCGACCTGGAGGTGGCCCGGAGGTACCAGAGGACTACATTTTAGAAAACACCCAGCTAAAACTCAACCCTTGGTCTATTGCCAGCTCTGCCTCTCCCCAAAGACTGAAGCATCTCCCAGAACTTGGGGTAAAGGATGGGAGAAAGGATTTAGCAGGTGACAAGCAGAAAAATGAAGGGTGCGTGAAGAGAAGGGACACTGGCAGCCTACTATCGCAGCCTGTGGGCACACAAAAGAACCAGACCAGTGCCCCCTAAGCCCTCCCCAGAGAATATCCAAGCTAGAATGACTTGGTCGCTGCTAACATCCTTCCTTAGCTTCCCATCCCCACCACTCACCCACCTGGTCCCTGAGGCTTCTGCCTGCCCGCCCCTGCCCGCCCTTTCTCGAGGGGGGTGGTTGTTGGGGGGGGGGCACTCACCTGCGGCTCCGCGCTGGGGCGGTGGGCACGGGCTGGCCCTGGCCCTGTGCCTGGCTCTGCCCGGGCGGGGGCGCTGCTCGCTTGCGGGCGGGCTCCATGCCCGCGGGGGCCAGGCCGGGTCGTACCGCGGGGCTGCCCATGTACGGGGAGCCCGGGGGGCCCATGGGCGCCCCCTGGTGGGGCATTCGGGCTCCAGACGGCATCCCGGGGCGCTGGGGTGTGGGGCGGGAGGTGAAGCAGAAACCGGCGCCGGCAGGTCAGATTCTGTCCCGACCCCCAGGCCAGCGTGCCTGCGTTCCCGCCCCTCTCCAAGACCCTGGGCTAGTAACCCTGCGCTGAGCGATGAGTGGGAGTGATTGGTGGGAGGGGCGGGGGCGCGGGAATCTGCGCGGCTCTGGAGGAGGGGGCTCGGCGTCTCCTTGCATGAAGCTAGCTGAAGCCAGGCAATTGCCCAGAGCATAGCCGAGTCTCAGAGCCGTGCAAGGTACCCCCAAAATGAATATTAATGGCGCCTTTCAACCTTTCAAAGGATGTTCACATCCGCACGGTTCTCTGCAAGCCAGTCAGAGCAGGTCTTTTCATCCCCACTTGACAGATGGGGCAACTGGGGCTCAAAGAAAAGAGCGACCTCGCCAAGGTCACCCTGCTCTTCCCGGCAAAGGCAGCACCTGATGGGCCCTGCTCCCCGATGCTTCGCTGCG
Organism: Rhynchomys soricoides; assembly: GCA_019843965.1. Lineage (NCBI taxonomy): Eukaryota > Metazoa > Chordata > Mammalia > Rodentia > Muridae > Rhynchomys > Rhynchomys soricoides. Next base: position 5,293,245 of record JADRCH010000093.1, on the reverse strand, counting down.
GTGAGGGGTTGATCTCTCCTCATTTCCCATTCTCCGATTTCCACACTCCACTTCTGGGGCAGATGTGTTTTGTACCTGAGCCCACATCTCCCTTTCAGAGCCCCTGGTTTTGGCACCTCAATCTCAAACATAACTGGTACAGCTAACTCCCGGTCTCCACACCCACTGACATAGCCTGCCTCTTTAATTTCACTCCTCCCAAGGTGATACAAGAAGACTGGGCAAGGGCACCTGAGGGTCTGGTGTCATCAGACTCTGCCAGGTTTTTCTGAGTGGCAAGTGGGGAACTGGACTAGAAGTAGGCTGCCAGCGCAGGGATGGTTGAAGGAAGCAGCATCAGTAGCAGCATCCATTTCCCCCTCCTATCTGCCCACATCAGAGACAACCCATTCTCCACCTGATCCCAGTAAGGGTAGAAATTGGAGGGAAATGAGGCAGGTTGATTTTCCCTGGCCACCACCTCTGGGCAGTCAATCAAAACAGATGAGGTGCAAATGCCAGTGGAGTGTTTCAGATTCCACTTGTCTCAAGCCCAGGAAGGAGGCTGAGGTTGGGACTAGTCAGGAGGTGGGAAGAGTTCAGAAGACCAGGAAGGGTATTCGGATAAGAGGAATGAAAACCCTATTATTTAAACACTCCCATCTCAGCCTAGGGATGTAGCTTGGTACAGGGCTTGTGCAATACACATGGAGCCTGGGGTTTGATCTCTGAATCAAATAAATTGCACATGATAGCACACACTTGTAATCCCAATCTTGAGGTGGAGATGGAAAGATCAAGACCACCCTCTGATATATAGTGAATTTGAGGCCAGCCTGGGCTACAGAAGACCATGTGCATGCTCGCACAAAGCATACCTTCCTCATCTTGCCTCCAGGACTAAGAAGTCCTAACCCTAACCCCTAGGCTTCCTTTCTCCTGCTCACCCCTAAGGTCTCCACCCATAGCCAGCAGCTGTCTCTGCCCATCTCTTCTGCACTGAAACCAGCCTGTCCCTGAATCTGCCTCCCCCCTTTCCACCTGGCTCTGTCACTCAGGGCACTAATGCCACCAGGGTGGAAGTTCAGGCCTAGCCATTCTCCATTACTTTAAAGGGGGCTCTAATCATCCAAGAACTGAATCTCCAAGCTGGCCATTTTCACTGGATGGTACTCTTTAAACCATTCAAGCAGCTAGGTTAGGATTGGTAACTCCACTAACCCACAGGACTGCCTTGGAAATTACACCCCAGAGATCCCTATGGCTAGAGAACAGGCTGCCACAGAGAAGCCCTCTTCCCTGTCAGATGTTCTCCTGTTCATCAAGGCCACTGATACTGTCCGGTCTACTAGGCCCTGAGAAGAAGGCTTCTAGTGGCCCTCAGGGGCCACTCATCAGTACCAGCCTCATAGAGGTCAGATTTTGGGGCCCTTGCCTCTCTCACTGAAAAGGTGCTTCCTGGGGTCACCACCAAATTTGGCCATAGTAAATCTGACTTATTCTTCCCTACACTTGACCAGGCTTGGAGCTCCTCACAGCCAGGCTCTCCACTAACTGAATTCAGGTGTCCACCTCATTAGGATCCTGGGTACCCTCAGACTCCTCACATGCCTTCGTGTGTGTGTGTGTGTGTGTGTGTGTGTGTGTGTGTGTACAGTATAGTGTTATCCTTTGGTCTCTAGGCCTCATGTCCCCAACTCCAGCCCCTTCTTCACACCTTCGAGGTGTTAAGGTCATCAGCTTCTGAGCCTGCCAAGGAGATCCTCTGACTGCTTAACTTGGGGTCTCTCAAGTAGGCCACTCTCAGCTCTGACAGCAGGGCCAAGTCCTCAAGGCCCTCCTGCTAGGATGCGGAGGTTGCTCAGCTAGAGAGCTTCTGCTCTTAGGTGCCTCCAGGATCACCTGCTCCTAGTTCCTCAGACCTAGTCCGAATGACCCTGTCCCAAAGGATGAACAGGGACAACAGGCAGCCCAGCCCTAGCTGTGTGTTGGAGTCACCACCCCACCCCCACCCCAGGGCAGGGGTAACACCTGAGCCCACCAGTAAAAGAATGTGAGACATGTCAGTTACAGAGGGGAACCCCCCCCCCGGGGGGAGGCAAGGTGCCCATATCCCACCCCTTGCTCCTGATAAGAACCCAAGCCGACGCCTCTCTTCCCCGCCGCCGCGCGCCCATCCCCAGCCGACCGCTTGGCGACGTGTTCGGATGCCAGGGCGCCGGCAAGGTCCCAGGGTTGGGCCGTGACCGTGAGCCCCCCAACGAAAGGGGTGGGAGAGCGGGAGCGCGCCGGCGGCCCCTCCCGATCATCCCTCCATTCAGCCCGAGCCAGCTCGCTCACCCTCCCCCGCTAACTTTCCCCCACTCACCACCCCATGGACCAGAAACTCAAAAAGTTTGCTTTTCGTGGCTTTGCGCGCCCCTCCGGCAACTTCGTCCGCGGCCATCGGGGTGGGCTCAGCGGCTCCTCTCACTCTCTCTCTCTCTCTCTTCCTCTTTCTTTCCCTTTTCTGCCTTTTTTTCCTCCAACTCTCCCCTCTGAGTCCTGCTGGGCTCTCTCACACTTCTACTCGAGCGGAGTGGGGAGGGGGCCCCTTCAGGGCTGCCCTGACGGCCCACGGCCCACGCCGCCGCCGCCCGCCCGCCGCCGCCGCCGCGGCTGCCGCATTCCTGCACTGATAAGACAGAAATAGTCCGGCGGCCCGGGGTCTGCCTGCGACGCGCCGGGGACAGAGCGGCCCTCCCGTGCACTCCGCGTGGTCCAAGCGGCGCACAGAAGCGGCGAGCCGAGCTGATCTGCCCGGAGGCTGCGCGATGGGCAGCCGCGCTGCGCCCAGGCCGCCCGGGGCCCATCGGTGGCGGCACGGGGAGGGAACACCACGGGAGGTGACAGGGGCTCGCCAGCCACCCTGCCCTCGCCACAAATAGTTTCTCGGTTAGGGAATTCGCCGACAGGGCCAGGCTGGGAACAGGCAGTTCCAACTTTCTTCCCCCAAGTGGCTCCTGCCGCATTTCTGAGGCCCTTTCCCCAGGGACCAGGCAGGCCAAGTAGGGAAACATTTGCTGGAAGGAATCTGGGGGGAGCCCGAGCCCGGAGCAGGCCTTGCTCCTGTCCCAGGGCCAGCTGCGGTGGGTGTGCCGGATTAGGCAGGCTCCCGGGAGCCCGCAGATGTGTGTGCCCTTGTCTCGCACACCGTGTCTGCACCCTTTTGTGGCACGGCGCAGTGGCTGTGGGTGTGGATGTTTATGTGCGTGCACTGACAAACGCCCCGTCTGTGTGCTTCCCTCCACAAGAGCCGCCGAGCCTGCGCGCGTGCGTGCGGGGCAGGACACGGCCTGTGTCTTTCAGCTCTGTGGGAGTCTATTTCTGGGCTTGTGAGTCTTTGTCTCTGTGTGAGAAAGTGAGGGCAATAGGGGAAGTATTTCCGAAAGGGGGACATGGATTGGGCTCATGAGAACAGGAGGAGTACACTGTGAGGAATGGCGCGGATCCAGGCTGGGTACTTGGGTGGGTAGGAGGAAAGGGTGAGGCAGACAGGGCTTGGTGGCTTTGGCGTGAAGACCCATAGAGACTGGGGTTGGTGAAGTCCGCCGCAGGACCGAAGAGAAAGCAGGAATGTGGGGTAGGAAGGCGAGGAAACCCCAAAAGGGACAGTATGGAGAGAACTGGCCAACCCCGGAGGGGAGGAAGAACAGAAAGGAGGGGGCAGATCCTGAGATCCCTAGGTTGAGCACAAGCTCCGCCCATGCCACAAGCCACGCCTGTCCCCACCTTCGAGAGGAGGAGTCCGCGAGCTTTGGGACAACCAAGGGTCACGTTTATGGGCTAGCTGGGGCTGCCGCTGAGGGAGGGACAATGCCTGAGGGAACTTGTGGGAACACATAACAATTTCAGCCCTCAAGACCCATTGCACAGAGGGACCCTAACCTTTGGCCCTTCAGAATGTCTTCATGGATCAGGACAAGGAGCAGGATTGCTCTCTCAGTCTATTTGGCCTATATCGTAGTTTCCTGCAGGTCTGTTAGTATGCCTAGCTGTCATTGTCCTTTCAGGTGGCCACTGTCACCGTGAAAGACTAAAGAGAAGATCTTGTTAAGATGCTGTAGAAGACAGTAGTCCAGGGTGGGCAGACTCCAGCAGCAACAGGCAATAAAGGTGGTGGTTGGTGGCTGGAATGGCTTGGATCCAGCAGTTCACCTCCAACGACCCCCCCCCCCCCAATCCCCTAGTCTAAGGCTCTTCGGCCATTTTGCACTTGCCCTCTCTGCCTGTCCCATCCTTTAAGGCCCAGGTCAGACCCTGGTTCCTTTGGGAAGGGAGTTTTCCCTGGCTTCACTTATGGGAACATATCTTGGTCTTATCCAAGTGTCCAATATCATTCATCGTGTCGATAAACTGGGCTGGACAGAATGCCTCATGTGCCCTTTACTTCAGGTGTTTTGCGTTTGCTATCTCAAGGAGATTGTGACTCCTGAAGGCAGAAATGGCATTGGGCCCATGTCTCCCCCAGCCTGGCTGGGTACAGGGACTCTATCTACAACACCAAAACTAAGAACGTCTGCAAAGCTCAACAGGCCAATGAACACAGGCCATTTACCTGAAGATGTGAGTCACCGAAGCTACCCCCTACCTCTGCTTCTAGCAGGGACTGGAAACTCCAGTCCTTGGAGGTTCTGGGTCAGGGGTGGACAACTCTAGGCTTTAGGAAAAAGCTAGGTGTCCTCAACTCTTAGAGCTACCTCAACTTTTAGACCTACCGTCGCCGACAGGAGGCGACGGTTATCTCAACTTTGGGGGTGTGGAAAGTCTGAAGGAGAGGTACCAGATCTGTGAGGTCTTGGTGGTGAAGAAAGTTGGGGGGGGGGGTTTCACCAAGGGCTTAGCGGATACCAGTAATGGGGGAATAGGGAGCATCAGTCAGATGCATAGACCCTTTTTGAGCTGGCTCCTCTAGGGGTATCATTATGCTACACAAATAAACATATACCTCGGAGCACACATATGACAAACTGCCACAGGGACATGGAGCCCATGGGTTTGCACATACAGGCACACCCTGGCCTCCCCCACAACCCATACAATGAGATGCCGGTTCACAAGTGAGCAGACACATTAGCATGCTCTTCTAGCAGGTCTGGTGGGGGACTCGTGGGCAGGGAGTCCTTCTCACAAAGGACAGGAACCCCACCAGCTCAGTGCCACCAGGGTGCTGGGCAGTAACACGTCGCCCACAGTGCCCGAGAAGAGTCCGGACTTCTTCCAACCCGACAGGGCGCAGGCCACACCCGGGCAGGCCGAGAGCGTGTCTGGGGCAAGGGAAGGGCGGCTGCGCTGCGTCCCGGAGCTGGAGTCCCCCCTGTCGTCCCCCCATCTCTCCTTCCCTCGCAGAAGCCCGACCAGCACCAAATGGCAAAGCGCCGCTCCCCGCGCAGGGAGCGCTACGCCGCGGCTTGCGGGACGGACTGGCCGCCTCGCCCCCCACCGTGCGGAGCGAGCGGCCGCAGCCGGTGCACTGGGGGCTCCGGCCGGTGGCCCGCACCTCCCTCCCTCCGCCTGCACGGCTCCCCAGGCCGAGCATGCGCGCTGCGGCCTCCCTCCCGGTGAAGGTCAGCCCAGGGCCCAGCTGCAGGACTCCACGGCGGCCAGGGGAGGCGGAGAAGGGAGGAGGGATGCAGGGAAGAGACTTAACTCCTTCTCTGCGGGAAGATGGCCACCCAGACCCAGCCAGAGCCTAGAGTCTTGTGCTCCCGCCCTCTGTGGAGGTCCCGATTGGGGACAAGGCAGGGGGGAGTTGAGGAGGGGGTGGGGAAGGGAGAATGGAGGGCTGGAAGGAGAGAAGGGAAGCTAGCTGGGGAGAGGAAGGGAGGGAGTGGGAGAGGAACAAAGGAGAGAAGAGGGAGAAAGGACATCTTGCCAGATAGACCCCTTTCTCTTGTCAGCTTTCCCACACTCCAGCAGTAAAACTTCCCTCAGAGAAATACAATTACCCCGAGTTTATCAGGGGTGGGGGGAATGTGAAGAGAGACCCTTTGGGACTCTAACTGCCAGGTCTCCTGAGTTTTGTGACCTGGCCTGTCCCTAACCTAAGCCCATATCTCTCTCCTTTGGTCACTAAATCCTAGGACATGTCAGGGGACCCAGAGTCTGATGATTAAGCTTCAGGTCCCTTGGGAACACTGGCTAGGACTCAGGACCAGGCCCAGTTCCTAGAAGTGAGAGGAGAGGCCTCTGAGACCCCAACAGCCTCCACTCCTATCACCTGAGAGACTCAAATATAGTCCTGGGAGATCCTTCACAGTGGTTCCTGTGCCTGTGTACCTCCCTATTCGAGTCAGAATGCATCTGTGCCCAGCACACAGCCTGCTACTATAAAGGGGGCTGTCTCCCTCCAAGACTTTGTCTTTCTGTATTACGTTTGCATGCATGTACACACACACACACACACACACACACACACACACACACACACACAGAGCAAATATGAGCAAACAAAAAAACAAAGAAAAAAACAGGACGCCAAAATAGTTGTGTGACCTTGGAAGAGTTGCTGTTATCTGCCTGCTCCTGCCTCCTCAGGAGTAAAAGGAGATCCTTGGCCCAGGCATTCCAGGGCCTTTCCTGCTCAGAGATCCAAGGATTCCACAGACAGAAAAGAACTGAGGCCGATGAGGAAAGGCTGGGAGGGAGGGGGCAGAGAGACATGGAGACATATTCCCCAAAGCCAGTGGGTGCTGTTCTCAGGGAGGCCTGAACCGCTTGTCAGACAGTCCTCTGTGAAGTCTGCAGGGACACCACCGGCCTCCCCCTTCCATTCCTTAGAGTCATTCTGCCCCTGCCACACCTCATTTGTACCCTCAACGCCACACACCATGCCATGGGCCCTCTACCCTAAGGGAAAGACCTTACCGTGGGGTCCCCAGGGTCCTGCGCCATGGGCAGGTACATGATAAAGGTTAGCTGAATGCACAGTCCTCCTTCGTCTCTGCCTGCGTGGGTTTGTTCAGTCTAACGGGATGCTCCTTGACACCCCTCCCACCCCCACACACACCGCGCACACACACAATGAACTGCAAACATCGGGGAGCTGAGGCTGCTGGTCGCAGGAGGAGCACAGAGCCGGCCTCTGGGGCTCTGAGCATCCCTGGCCTAGAGGGAAGGCAGGTTTTGAATTCACAGCCAGTTTTCTTTCATCCCCCTCAAGGCCTCCTTTAATTAGATGGCCTCTTGGAGTGGGTGACTCCAAATAGCTTAAGGCACTGTAATTAATAAATAAATAAATAAATAAATAAATAAATAAATAAATAAAAGAGCTGCTGAGGCTAGGTGCACATTTCCCTGAGGAAATGGTAGGTGTGTGGAGCCATGTTTCTGTGGGGTCTTGAAGGGTGCTAGTGTACCGAAGCCCCTTGTGGCTCTGCCTGTAGGCAGTACCCTGGGAGGAAAGAATGTGTCACACACAGTCACCCCACCTCCTTGATCTGCACCTTACAGGTTTGGCTAGAGTCTAGGGCTTAGATATGAGAAGATTCAGGACCAAATAGAGGGGGATATGACCTGGGCCTGGATACACCAAGCTGCACGTGTTCCTTCTCCTCTTCTAGAGCTTGGAGCCAACAGAGTCTCTCTGGGCCCCTTTGGTGGGGTAGCCCATTACCCTCACGATAACCTCTGAGGCCTCCCTCTGCCAGCCTCATCTGCCTGATCCTCTAAGGCGAGTCTACCACACCATGTCCCAGACCTCCTGACTGTTTGCTGTGTCTGCAGATGTTGGTGGAGTCCTCAGTGTTTGTTGCTAGGAAGCCCCAAGGTTTCCTGTCCCTATGTCTAACACTGTGTCCCTAGGAATGCCCCTGTCCTCCCTGGGATAAACAGCTGTCCTCATCTCTGGACAGAACTCTGTCTGGTGTCCCACTCTCCTCTGATGAACTCTGGGAATGCCGGAAAGGTACAGACTGGTGAGAACTAAACCAGGGCCTCATGTATGTTAAACCAATTCTCTACCACCATGCCACACCCAGGTCAATTTTATTCCATTATTGACCTTTGACCTTTCTTGATCTACCCCTTGACTATCTTCCCTCCTCCATCTCCCATCAATGATCCATCTCTACTGAACCCTTCTTGCCAGCACACAGGGTATTGTTTCCCCATCTGCAAAGGACTCTGTTCCCCCTGCTTCTCTCAAGAGTATATCTGCATTTGCTATTTTCACTTCATCTTGAACTCAAATCCCAGTGGATAAACATCCCACTGAGAGTGTCCCATCAGGATCACCACTGGTCTCCACATTGATCCCCAGGCTTTGTATTGCTTAGCAGACTACAATATTTAACAAGGAAACGGCTTCCTTCTCTGCTGTCCTTCTGCCTCCTGGATGCCCTCCTTATCTGTCCTGTTCCTCATGTTCCCTCTCCATATTGGAGCACCTCAAAAGGATTCCGCTCCTGTGGTCCTCCATCAGGTCATCCTACGGTACCACAGCCTCCTGAAGGTCTGTTCTCACTGGTGCCATGTGTTGTTGGCCTCTGAAGATTTCCGACAATCCAGGCCTTTCTCCAAGGCTTCAGACCCCTCTCTAATTGTTGGCTCAGCATTTCCATTCAGATCTTCAACAGACCACTCAAACTTAATCCCACGGTTCTACCTTATTCTCTGCTCTTTCCATCTTTCAATGGCCCAAGTCCCCATTTTTGGGGACTTTTCTCTTATACCTACATCCAATCTGAAGAAATATTCCCCTGGCTCTGGATCCAGATCTAACCATTTCCCCTTTTTGCTCTTATCCCCTGGGTCAGAACCACCAGTGCTAAGTGGTCAGCTCCCTGGCCTGCTCTGGACGCTGCAATCAGAGGGATCCCCTAGGTAGGCACTCAACACTGCAACCTGCTTTCATGCCTGCATGGAAGGGTGCAAAACAGGGAGAGCCCAGCCTCCCTGCAGCTGCAGCATCTTTACTTGTTCAGTTTTATGATATTCCAGAGTAAGAGGCTGTCACCCATCAGTAAAAAATCACTGTTGATTTAGAAACCAAACTTGCCCATTGGTGGCACACACCTATAATCCCAGCACGGTGGAGGCAGAGGCAAGAAGATCTCTGTGAGTTCAAGTGCAGCCTGGTTTACAGACTGAGTTCTGGAATAGGCAGGGCTATACACCCCCCCCCATCTTAAAAAATAAGAACAAACAAACAAAACACAAAATAAACAAACAAAAGAGTGGAGTGGGGTGGGGAACATTTTGTGGATGCTTGAGCTCCAGCCCCAGGCTCCACCTTTGTTCTAGCCTCCTGATTCTTCCCTTGGGCTGCTCTGGGCCTCTTGTGGCTCTTTGGAAGCCAGGTACCTTCTAGCTTCACTCCAGCTTGCTCCTTATTCTCCTTCGGGAGACACCACTCGCAGTGCTTTTGCCCCCTGGAGCTCTGTTCCCACCCAGACCCAGTCTGTCTCCTTATTGAAAACCATAGCATCAGGCTGAGCAGGAAGGTGCAAGGCTTGAATCTCAGCACTGGGGAGGCCGAGACAGAGGCAGGCTGACTTATACAAGTCTCTGGCCAGCCTGGTCTACACAGCCAGTTCCAGGCCAGCCGCAGCTGGGAGGGAGACCCTGTCTCATATAAAATAGAACAAACCTGAAGCACCTCACTAGAGAGATAATTCAAGGGGTCTGAATGCTGGCCTCCAAGCTATAAATTCAGTCCTTAGAGCACACAGGGTGGAGGGCAAACACTGGCTTCGGTGAACTGTCCTCTGATTTGTGCACTGTGGCCTATGCACACCTCTGCCCACCATAAATAAATACAACAATTAATAATTAATACTAATTAATAAATAATAATCAATATAATTAATTAAAAGAGACCTGCACCCTCTCTCTTCCCTCCATGTTCCTTTGCTCACTCTGCTCAGGTTCCCAACAGCACTTTAGACCTCCCCTAGTCTATATAATCTCCCTCTTGACTTCGCTAACTTCTCTCCCCACCTCTCCCCTACCCCCTACCCATTTAGGGTACACGCTCCCGAAAGGAAAGCTTTTAATCAGTCTTTTCTGCTGATAACTCTCAAGTATCTTGGACATCCCAGAGGCTGCAATCAACCAAAGGCATAGACGAGGATACCTACTCCAGATAGTTCTGGATCTGCAGTGTGCTTCCAAGCTAGGTGAGGCTGCTATCCATCTGAACCAGCGTTACCTCGGTGATAACAACACAGCTTCATTTGCACAGGACTTCTTTACTATTGACCACACACACACACACACACACACACACACACACGGACCTGCCTACTCCTCACAGATACCTCAGGCACCTGCCAGGGAGGATTTCTAATCTAAAGATAAAGAGCATGGTGTTCTCAGAAGCCATGTGACTTGCCAAAGTTACCAGGGCTGAACACCAGATCTCCTAATATGGAGGTCCTTGGGTCTCCCCTTCACCCCAAGCTGCCTCCCCAGAACCTCCTGTGGAAGGCACACCTGTCCAGAGTTGCAGAGAAAGAGGCATCACCCCCTTTCCACATACCTGCTTTGTTAATGAAGGACATCACAGGACTGGGGAGATGGCTTCAGGAGTGAAGTGCTTCCCAGGCAAGTATAAAGACCTGGGGTCAGATCCCCAGAGCATGCATACAAATCTGGGCCCAATGAAGGGGCTCTGTAACCCCAGCATGTGGGAAGCAGAGATGGACAGGTCCCCAGAGCTAGCTGGCTAGCTAGTCCAGGCAATCAGTGAGCCCCAGGTTCATACAGAGACTGTCTCAAAAAGTGGAGCCTAGCAGGGAAAGACACCTAATGCCACACATGCATAAACAGTGGCTTCAGCTACTCACACAGCCAGAGCACACCCACAAACATACATGCACACCAAACAGAGAGACGTGCACACACCACTCACACAGGCAGACACACGCACACACACACAGGAAACCAAGACTCCAGGAAGCCTGTGCATTTACACTGACTTACCTTTGATTATCTCTTAAACACCTCACCCCAAACTCAAGCACGATTTTTCAAACATTGGGAATATAAATCTTCAAAGAGTTATCAGCAAGTTGGCTAAGATAAAGAAATGCCAATGCACTTAGGGTGGTCTCCTTAGCTCCTGTATAAAAAATCTTGGTAAAACTAGGAACAAGCCCCTTGCTCTATGACTCTTCCTAGACTACAGCTGAACATGTGTGTGCATCCATGTAACGTGAGGAAGCATGTACAGGAACTGTCAGGCTCACACCTGTCCCTGTCCCTCACCTCAGGCTGCTGTGCATCAGAAGGCCACACCACCTCATCCTGCCTTCCCAGCACTACTTGGTGATCATAATCTTGGGAAACTCAGAGGCCCTACCCTGGCCCTCAAGAAGTGATGTGCATGGCAAGATGCTGGTTATCCAGAACACATAATGGATCTCTCTCTTCCTCCCTCCCGGTCTCCCCCTCCCCATGTGTGTGCAATGCATACTGCATGTTTATGTGCATGGGTACATATGTATATGTATATGCAGGTGTTCATATATAGTCACATGTACATGCAGGGGTGCATGCATATGGAGATCAGATGTCAACCTCAGGAGCTGTGTATCTTGAATTTTTGTTTTTATTATTCACCTGCTGTTTACCCTAAGCTGGCTGACTAGCATGGTCTAGAAATGGACTTATATCTCTGCCTTCCCAGCACTGGGGCTGCAGTGCTATGATGTCCAGGCTTTTTACATGAGTTAGGGATCAATCGAGGTCCTCATACCTGCATGGTAAGCATAAGCACTTTATCAAATAAGATATCTTCATGGTTTCCTAGATTTCTTGTGCAACTTAGTGCAAGTATATAGTGTTGAAAGCAGTAGGAACTGTGTGGTGTGTCTATGACCAAAGATCTCATGGTCAACACTGGGCTCTACATCTCCTTGTATCTTCAATTTGTGAGTAAGCAGAAATGAATACCTGGGGTGGGGGTGGGATGGCTGTCAAAGGCTGTGGTGGCAGCTAGGAAGCCTCTCTGTGGGCAGACAGAGGGAGGAAACAGGCTAGGCCTGTCTTCAGGGCCCAGACCTGCTTGGTATCCCAACCCATTGCAAACCTTTGTAACTAAGGCTGCCAACTGCTCTCCTTGAATACCCTTCTCTATAATACTAGTGGCCACTGGTAGCAAGCAGCGAGCAATAGGCCTTGCTTCTAGAACTGGTCTTTGCCTCGGCAACTCTGGCCTATTAATCAATTGCCTTGGGTCAGGGCTTTGACAACCTGGCTTCACTTCCCTGTCCTGTCCTGTCCTCCTCTATGTCTCTAATTCACTGTCCTGAGTGAATTTCCCCAGACATCATGGTGTGATGTTCTGAATTGAGGCTGTAGAACATTTTTTCTCAGTTTAGGCCTCATGGGCATTTGGGGCAGGATGCCAAGCACCGCCTCTTTAGCACTGAGCTATACTTCCCTCTCCAGAGTGACTGATTGTGGTGGCTACCCTGTATGGTGCTGGACATTTGAAGCCTCTCTGTTCTCCAGTATCTTCTACTAGACTCTTGCTCCGGTGTGATACTAGAGACAAATCCCAGCCAGCCACTGTTCCCTGCTTCTGGAGGGAGGGGCTGCCTCCTGTGAGAACCTGAGCTCTGCGGTCATGTCCTGGGGTCACATCTGGCTCAGCACTGAGTTCTTTGACACCTCCAGGCCACATTTTCCTTGTCTGCAGTCCAGGAAGCCAAGCCTTGGTTCACAGTGTCTCTGAGGTGACAGTGTGGGCCAAGGCTGTACCTGATACATAGTTGCTTTCTTAGTTCCCCAGTGCCACTAGCCACCTGGGCTGCCTCCACCTCATAGTGCAGGTCTAGCTGATCCCACTGCTGGCTGGCCTCTGCTAGGGCACAGTGGCAGGGCCCTCAGGGCCCTTCAGCTGTTGAGGAGGTGAGGAGGGTGGGAAGGCTACACAAATGCCTTGCAGGGAGCAGGTGAGAGATTGGCTAGGGCTCCTAGAAAATAGCCAGGCAATTACTCGGAGTGACTAATTACACTAGGTTCTGGGATCCCTTGAGAGTTTGGACTCTTCCCAAATCATTGGACACATTCCAGCAGAGAATAGGCTAGTGCTACATGCTACGGTCACAACATGGGAAGCCAGTGGTCTGCAGCTTGAGAAGGAGCTGGGTTTAGCTGCAGGAAGGAGAGGAACACCCAGGAGCCACCACAGAAGTGTATGTCCTGGGCATGAACCTCAGACAAAGCCATGAGACCAACTGTTCAAGACCAGACAGCAGAGGCATCTAGAAGAAAGCTGGGCCTGTGAACACAGTGTCCACATTGTGAGAAGAGCACCCTCCATGCCCTTGAGGACCCTACAGTCCTTGAGTGGACAAGATGGGTGTAGGTAGGGCTTAGTGCCAGGAACCTGGGAAGCTCTGCAGAGGTACAGGGATATCATACTCAGGCGGGTGAGGTACAGAAGCCATCGTGGGTCATCTGTGCAGAGCCATGAGCTAGAGGTGGGGAAAGTCCCATCTGAGTAAAGTAAGCATGGGCAGTAGAGTTCTATAATTCTGGGGCACAGAGACTGGTACCCTTCTTTCAGGAGAAGTACCTTGGGGCTCAGGCTTTATCTTGCTGAGGTTCTTATAATAATGGCAGATGGAACCTGATGCCAGGTGTCCAGAGAGCCTGGTCAGGACTAAACTAGTAAGAATTGCAGCTGTGGGGCTTGAGAGATGGCTCAGAGGTTAAGAGCACTGACTGCACTGACAGGTCCTGAGTTCAATTCCCAGCAACCACATGGTGGCTCGCAACCATCTGAAATGGGATCCGATGCCCTCTTCTGGTGTGTCTGAAGGCAGCTACATAAAACAAATAAATATCGAAGAAGAAGAAAAAAGAAGAAGAAGAAGAAGAAGAAGAAGAAGAAGAAGAAGAAGAAGAA
>JADRCH010000093.1:5270650-5279359 GCA_019843965.1 Rhynchomys soricoides | reverse complement strand
AAGAAGAAGAAGAAGAAGAAGAAGAAGAAGAAGAAGAAGAAGAAGAAGAAGAAGAAGAACACCACCAACAACAACAACAACAACAACAACAACAACAACAACAACAACAACTGCAGCTGTGGCAAGGCTTCTGCTGAGTCAGGATGGAGCCTGCCTCTGGTTTGTATTCCTTTGTTTCAGGGACCCAGGCAGGCGGAGAATGTTTTTCTGTTGTTACTAATGTCCTCTTCTCCCTGACCCTCACACCCACTACAGGATAAGGTTGGGGTTCTGTCTCTTCCTGATCTTCCAAGCCCGTCTGTATCAGCTGCCTTCTACCACCCTGGACCCAGCTCCTCAGCCCCATCTCTCTCCAACTTGTGTCTTGCACTGTGGCCAGATCAATACCTTAAACGGTGTGACTAGGGTCACAGTACATCCTTTTTAAGAACTGCTGGTGGCATTCATTACACTAACAGGATCCAAATCCCCTGACCAGTTCTCAAACTCATTGAGTTCCTGTCACCTTAAGGCCTTTGCACATGCATGATCAGCTCTGTGGGCTGGAAGTCACACTCCAGAAGACAAGCATAGAGAGGAGCTGATATCAGCTCCTGCCTTGTGGCAGTGCCCCAGAATGGTAGCAGTTCTGGGCACAAAGTAGAGTGCAGTAGCATAAGCCAAAAGCCCAAGGCGTGTGAGGGTGAGGGGTCTGCAATGAAGTTTCCAGGAAGCCTACAGCCTGGGCTGGAAACAGTGGGAGCTCCTAGGACACAAAGAAGCAGTCATCCCCTCAGTGGCCCTGAGTGATCCAACCCCATCCGCCCGTGACAGGAGATGTTGAGAGTGAAGGAGCCATGTGTTTACTTCTGCTGGAGGTGGCAGCATGGCTGGCTGCAGTAGCTGAGCTGGGGGGCTCATCAGATGGAATAGCACTGAATGCCACAGTGACTAGTGCCACATAAGGTTCTGCACGAGGAGGCCTGTAGCCAGGTGGGCAGCCAGGGTCTCATTCCCAGCATCTCAGTAATAGTAGTGTGGCCACTTGTCCTTCAAAGCCTTGGTTCTCAGAGATCTGAGCCCCAGTCACCTCCCTGAGGTACCAGCCACCTCAAGATCTTCTCTCTGACCAAAGGCACATCCCAACACTAAAGCACCTATCACAGTTCCCTCCCCTGTGTGGCTTGATTGGTGAACCCCGAATTCTGGACATCTCCAGTACATCAGAATGTGAGCTTAGAAAGACTCTGTGGAGTAACCATGGAGTTACAGGGGAGGCCGTGTTCCACTGTGACCAGTGCGCTATAGAAAGGGGAAACAGCACAGAGAGGTGTGTAGAGACACGGGGAGACTCAAGCTGGTGCAGGACCAGGAACTGTGGTACTCATATCGTCCTGTGGCACTCCTGTGGCGGGCTCCTGAGACACACTGTGACCCTGACTGGAATCTGACATGGTGTCTGCTCTCTGGAAGGCTTTGGATGTGACACCTCAGACGTGTGTTCTAGTAGTACATCCCATGGCAGTACCTCAGCATGTGGACTGAATCTGAGCATTCCACAAAAGTGCCAGGTCACGTGGCTCGTTTTCTTCATCTTGAAAATGGGTATGCTACTTCCTTGCGTGGGTCAGTGTGGACAGCACTGAAGCAATGAAATGACATGGGAACATGGCCTTCAGGACACCTCCCGCAATCCCTGCAGCAGCTTTTCATGAGTGGCACTCACGTATCCACTATCCTCACAAGCCTTGAAATCTCACACCCTTTCTTCTCAAGCTGTGCTTAAACACACCTCACGTTGCAAAGCAGTCAGTCCCTCAGACTTGGAAATGGGCACTTTGGTTATTCCTGCCAATATGTATCTTAGGAGAATTAGCTCATTACTCAACTGGCTGGGAGCTTCTGGATTCCAGCACAGACACAGCTACCATCTCCAGCTGTGTGGCATTCAGATGCTGGCCTGCAGGGGAGTGTGGCCTGCAGCCTTCATTCAAATAGTTGCTCATCTAAGTCCTAGTCTCAGCATTGAAAAGGCATTGAAAGGGGGTGGAGGTTGAAGGAAACCTCTTTACAGATGTCTCTATGCCCAACAGGATGTGTTCTCACACACATATTTTTTTTAATATATACATGAGATTCTTAAAGAGTCTTATTCTGTAGTCCAGGCTAACCTTGAACTCTTTCTCCTTTTCTGTGACAGGATTTCCCTGCACAGCCCTAGCTACATATTATTCTAGCCCTACACTTATAACACGAGTTTGTCTTGCACTGACAGAGATCTACCTGCCACCATAGAATTATAGACGTGTGCCACCATGCCCAGCTCACCTTAGTTCATATTTGATAATAGTAACATGCTACAGTCCTGTCTCAGCTCTGGTGAGACTACTTTTACCACTGTAACCAGCAAAGGGCACAGAGTAGCTCACTGCCCCACTTCCCTGCCTGGGGATGGAGGTTACACAGCCACCAGCATACCACCGCATTCACCCGGACCTCCTATGTATCATATCTGATCTCCACTGAGACAGGCTTCATTCAACCACCTCCAAATAAACACACACGACTGGATGGAGGTTAGCCTCTGAGATGGCTGCTTCAGGGTCTGTGCTGAGGGAGAGAAGACAAGATAGGAAGCAGCGCGAAGCATGGTTCAGTGTTGCTCTGACCAAACCATGTCTTTTTAAAAAAATATTTATTTTTTTGTATATGTGTGTGTATGTATACATGCATGTGCATCTGTGCATGTCTGTGTGAATGTATGGACATATGTGAGCAGGTGTATATACAGAGATCAGAGGAGGGCAGCCAGCATCCTCTTCCACTATTCCTATGAAGCAAGGGCTCTCTCTGAACCCGGGACTCCATTTTTCTTCACTAGGCTGGAAGCTAGCAAGCCCCACTGATCTGCCCTCAGAGCTGAGGTTGCAGGCATTCATGGGATGCCTGGCTTGTTACGAGGACTGGGATCTGAACTATGGTCCTCATGATGGAGCAGTAACACCTCTTTCCTGCTGAGCCATCTCTCCAACCCTCCCGCCATGTCTAAAAACTTTAATTTTTTTGCCACCCATAAAATTTGGGTGATTTCATGAGGAAGGTTAGATTTCTAGAATCTCTTAGAAGTTTAGTAACCTGGTGACTGAAGTCAGCAAGTCCATATGAAAGTAACCAGAGAGAGCTGAGGGAAGGCTGTCCGGTTCAGAGAGGCCACTCCTTCTCACGGGCACTTTCTCAATTCTCCATATCGGCTCCCATTCCTCATTTTAGAGGTTGCCACCCACATACCTCCAGGGGCCCAGCCATGGTTATAAGACAGTGGCAGGGACTTTGTGTGAGACAGTAAATAACTTGACCTTGAACCACAATTCTGGGTGTAAAAGGGAAAGGCTGGGGTGGAGAGGGGCTATACAAAGGGTGGCTGTTTGTCCTCTTGAGGACCAGCAGGGTTTGGGCACAGCATGACTCCGAGGGCCGGATGTTTCAGAGACACCCCAGTTGGGACTCTTGCCCTGGCCACTGGGAAAATTACTTAGATTTCTGAGGCTCAGTGTGATTGTCTTAAAAGTGATGGCAATTCTAACCACATTTACACCATAGTGTTCTGAGGCTCAATAAACCTGGAAACATTTTTTAAAACAGTCAAGGAAGTCCAACAACAGTGGCTGCTATTGTCCACCATCCTGCTGAGCTCTGCTTCCTGCAGTGCCTGGGTGCCCTGCTCCCAGGCCTGAGTGCTGCCCAGGAAGCAGGCAGGTGCTGGGGTGTCTCAAAAGCTGGGCCACTGCTCACTGAAGGGGCCACTTTCAAACATGCACAAGATTTTAGGTTCAAACCCAAGGACTACATACAACACGACTGAAATGCCAGCATTTGGGAGGTGGATGCTGGCAGGCCAGAAGTTCAAGGCCACTCTCAGATACACATTAAGTTGAGGCCAGCCTAGGCTACATGAAACCCTGGTTCAAAGAAGGTGTCTAAGTGTTTTCTTCTGAATTAAGAGGCCTAATGGAGCAGTTGTAAAGAGAGGAAACTGAGGCAAGAGAGGACCAAAAAAACCACAGTGATGTTCTCTGCAAGATTGGGATGGGTTAGAAGGAAAACAATCTGGGAGCTGGGATGTGACTGAGAGGCTTATCTGTAGTATGTAGTATGTGGTTCATAGGACCACAAACAAGACAAAGTAAAACTTTATGCAAGGCAAGAGAGATGCTCCCTCCTATATACAGATCCAATAGACTGGAAGGTGCTGGCTACAAAGATGGACTAAAGTAAGATCAAGCCTTCCGAGAGTTCAGGGTACAGGAAAGGGTGCACACCCATGTGTTCTATGTGGACACTTTGAACAGGGACTGTGACTTGGAACCAAGGGAGCTGGTCCTCCAGGGCTTACAGATGACACCTTTGGGGGGACAGGGCTGAAGAGTTACTCTAACCCATGCGGTTACAGTGTCGTTCCCAGCTTAGCTTTGTGCAGTGTCCTGCACTCACGTGCACTGAGTCCTTGCAGAAGAAAAGCTTTGTGTCCAATTTTGCAAACAAGACACTTGCATTTGGAGAACTGATATCCCCGTGTGAGTGTGTGTCTTTAACTTACTAAGTAGTACATGCTAGCCTTGAACTTATGACAATCCTTTTGTCTCAGCATCCTGAGGATGGGATTACAGGTACGCATCACCATGCCCAGTTCAAGAGGCAGCACTATCAACCACAAGTCTACTCACCCTTCAGGGGAGCCTCTCTGGAAAGGCAGAGCTAACTTTTCCTCAAAGGAGACAGGATGTGTAGCAGAGTCCTGTGGAAGGGATGGGAGCAACCCCTGAGGTCCAGGCCAAAGTTAGAGTCCGGGAAACTTCTACTCCATAGCAATGCTTGAACATGGAATGAGTCTGACTGTGGAGGCCGTCCTGGGGGCTATAGGAGGCCAACTCCTATGTGTATCAGACACACAGTCACAAATATTAACATAACAATTATTTCTTGAAAAAGGCGATCCCTTCTACTAGTTTCTCTACATTTTAAAAATAATAAATTTGATTTTAATGTGTACAAGGGTTTTTGTTTTGTTTTGTTTTGCTTGTTTGTTTTGCTTGCCTGCATATATGTACTAGCACCACATGCATGCCTGGTACAGGTGGAGGTCAGAGGAAGTTAGTAGATCACTTGGAGCTATAGTCACAGAACCAAACTGGGGTCTTCAGCAAAAATCAGCAAGTGCCCTGCATAACCTCTGAGCCATTTCTCTAGCTCTGAGGGACTCTTAATTTTATCTTCAGGTTAAGCACATTGCATAAAGATTTGTATGGCCAGACAGTCGTGGGAAATTGCTGGGACATTGTTGAAGACTTTGCTCAGCTTTATCACACTGTATTTTTATATAACCCACAAGAGACAGGCTAGAATAACAGGAGTTTGATCAAGTAGTTGGGTTTTAGCTTAAGAAGGGGGAAGTCTGGATGCAGGAGTCACAGAACGACAGGGTTTATGCTCACACTAGCCTCACCCCGGGCTACAACGCATTTCCTTCCCTATTGACCCTTAGTCCCAATTTTCCCTGCACCATTGAGTTTGCAAGGCCGGCAAGGCCTTTCTGGAACACAGTAGAGTGAAAGTACGGCTGCCTGCGGCACCTTCTCTCTGCTCCCTGGGAGCACACTGTTCCTCCCTCCAGGCCCCAGAATGTTCTGGAGAAACGGTTCAAATGGGAGTCAGTCCAAGTTTGTAAATTCCAGTAAAGGCATGTGCAGAACCATGCTTGGGAGGCACATTCTCAAATTGCCTAGAAGTAAGTTTAGGTCACAAGGAAACTGGTTTCACAGCTGGGAAAGAAGGGAGCAGAGTGTGTTATACCCAAATAGTTGCTTGGCTTACTTGAGCAGCAGCTCTCCCACCAAGTCTCTGGTGAGTTTCCCCTGCTTCCCACATCTCTCACCATCAAAGGGGACAAGAGCCACATAGTCTTAGAAGATGTCTCCTGGCTAAGCGTCCACCAACAGCAGGCAAACAGGGGTCTTAGGTTGGCTCCTGTGTTTATTCCAGAGGCTTAGAATTCTACCAAAGCCCAGGGTCCTTCACTCACCCACCTCCCAGAAGCAAAGCCACATCCCAGTGACACCTTCAACTCATTGCTTTTGCCACTTGAAGCTCACTAACACTCCCATGGGCACAGCGAGTCCTTGGGGCCAGCAGCCTGCAGCGGCTGCGTACCCAGCCACACTGAACAGCCTACCATCAAGCCACAGAGGGGCCTGTGACATCCAGATGCCTGTACCGTGTCCTGGCCAGCAAAAGCCTGAGGGTCGGTTTCATGTTCATGTGGCTCTCAAATCAAATACCAAAGAAGCCCTATACTTTGCCACCCTATCTCTGGCAGATAGTGAAGGCAAGTGCGCTGGGGCTCCTGGCTCCCCAAAAGCCATCTAGTTACCCAGGGCCACACTGGGATCAGTTATCACTGCCCCAAACCCCAGTCTTCTCAGGTTTTCTTTCTTCCCCCCACTGTCCAGGTTTATGGTGAGATATGTCCTTCAGGTACCCACTTGTGGCTACTGAGAGCCTCAGGGGCTTAACTCAGTACATATGAGCTGTGCTTAATCAAGCTTACCACACAGTGGACAGCTTCTGTGCTGAAGACCACACCATCCCCCACCTTTAGTGCAGCCTCCTCTAACTAGAACCTTAGGATATGGAGCCTGAGTGTGGAGCCTGAGCTCCCTCCAGGACAAGCCTGCTGGATCTACCTGTTCACCCTGGGAATCTTCACTATAACAGTCCCCACAGACGTAAGACGAGGTCCCCTTGTCACCTGAGGTGCTGCTGTGAGAAAGGAAGTAGGAGTCCTGACTTTTCCAAGACTCCCAGTGTGGATGTGGGCATGCCTGCCCCATGCTTGTCCCAAGGTTATGGATACCAGATGACTTGTTCACAGTCACCATGTGGTTCTAACACCCAGAGCCAAGGTGGGCTTACTCAGCTGGCTAAGCCCTATACCATTTTTTCCTGAGCTGAGTCCAGTTGTGTATGTGTTGGGGGGTGGGAGGAGAGAGTATTAGGTACTGGCCTGGGGAGGTTTCTTGCCCCACTCTGAGGAAGTAGAGGCCACAAGAGGCCTCACTGCTTGCACATACCCCATGGCATCAGGCTTCTGAAGCCTTGTCTTCAAAGACTGCCTTGAAGCTGCATCCACTCAGGGTTTCCTGATGCCCCCTCCTGAGGTCCACGCCACCTTTGGTACTTCTTTTAGCCTTTTCCCATAGCCAGCAAAGTTTGTGGAAAGTGCTTCCTTTCCTAAGCCCAGGTATGTCCCTCTGGATGAGGGGGAAGCCACCCTCCTCTTTTCCCGGAGAGAGTACGTCCAAGCCTGCACGGCAGCAGAGGACAGCTACCACTACCCCCTCCATTGTGAACAACCCTTGTCTGGGGCCTCTGAGGGCCTTTGAGATGTTTGCTCAGCCTGTCTGTAGGTGGCTGAGCCAAAGATGTCAAGGACCAGCAGATTCCTTCCAGGTAATGGGGATCACTGGGTAAGAGGAAACATTGGGGTTCCTGGAAGGCTTGTGCGAATGGAGAGATGACACGCATCCAAGGGTCTGTGGATAGCGAGGATTCAGAGGAAACCAAAGCCGTAAACCCTTTTCAGATTAACTTGTTCCTAGACCAGAGTGGCTTTTTAAAGCAGGACCTCGGGACTCCTAGGGAGATGTGGGGACACTTAGAAGAGGAAGCACAGATGTAGAGGAAGGTGCTACATGGTAGGTGTTATCAGGTTCAGGAGAGTGCCCCATGCCGGCAGGGGTGCATCGAGACACTGTTTGGGACTAGTGGACAGACAGACAGCTGGGGGTGGAGAGCAAGGCATGGCCAGAGCCCAGAGCTAGCAGGCATCAGTCAAAGCTCTGCTCCTAGGCTGGCAGGGAGGAAGGCACCTACCTGTACCACGGTGGGTGGGTGCTGAACACCTGGAGTCATAGATGGCAGGGTCCTGCAAGTGAGGAGTCATCCAGTGCCCACTTGGTGCCTGGGCCCAGAGCCTGCCACTTCTGTAGCACCAAGGGCCATGCTGAGGAAGATCTGAAAGGAGAGGGCTGTGGGAGGATGGCCTGGATCCTGAGCTCCAGGGCAGGCTCTCTGGGGCCTTGGAGGGAGGCTGCGTTCCAGGCCTCCTTTCTATGGCCCACAGAAGGTCTGAGGAATATAGGAGGAATATAACAGAAGGGGCCAGCTCAATACAACCTGAAGCCAGGGAAACTCAAGGTAGGCACAGCTGATGCACATGGACATGGCCTAGGACACAGAACTTCTGCCAGGAGCTGAGACCCCAGGCACAGACTTGTCCCTAACAGAGGAAGGCAGGGCATAGGGCTGTGAATGGGACTTTGAAGCTAGAAGAGACCTTCTGGCCAGGACTACACCTAGCATTAAGGCAGCCCCAGTCAACAACCAGCTCGAGGCTCTCCTGTATTTATTGCCCTCGAGTTCATCCCTCCCCCTCTCCATCCCTCCTGGGAAGAGTAGAGAGGCCTCACACTTGGGGCAGAGAATACAGTACCATAGGTGGGGCAGGGCAGGTTTGAGAGTGGTCCAGGAACACGCAAAACATACGGATGGAAGATGGAGCGGGACCCAGCTGAGGATGCTGAGGTGAGATGTGGGGCCTCAGATAGGAGAGTTAGGGGGATGAGGAAGAAACAAAGTAGGAAAAGACTACAGTCCGGGGTGGGGGTGGGAGTG
>JADRCH010000093.1:5235650-5265650 GCA_019843965.1 Rhynchomys soricoides | reverse complement strand
GGAGGCTGGGAAGTGCTGTCCTCGGGGCGTGACAGGCCATTGCACTCATGGCCCCCACAAGCCAGCAAGAGCAGTCAACACTCCAGCAAGCAAATTTAGGAGGGGGGGGGTGTTGGAGTCAGATAGGATGAAGATGTGTGTGGACTTGTATGAAATTGTGAAAGAATAAAGAAAAAGATATTTTAAAAACTCAGTTTGATTCATCACATTGGTGAACTTAGGAAGAAACAGATTTCATCAACCAATGCAGGACACAGAGTCAACAAAACTCAACATCCATTCGCAGTAAGAACTCAGAAAAAAATGGATGGGTGGTGGTGGCGCACACCTTTAATCCCAGCACTTGGGAGGCAGAGGCAGGCAGAGTCTGTGAGTTCAAGGCCAGCCTGGTCTACAGAGTGAGTTCCAGAACAACCAGGGCTACACAGAGAAACCCTGTCTGAAAACAAACAAACAAACAAACAAAACCACTTCAAAAAATGCAGAAAGAAGACAACTTCGTCAATTTGGTGAAGGAAGGTGACCAAACCCCGTGAGCTGACACCAAACTGAGCTCTTACAGAAGTGGAACAATACAAAACTGGAAAGGGGACAAAGACAAGGGCCAGGACGAAGAAACAGACATGTCCCTGTCTACAGATGAGACTGTGGTACAGGAAAGCTCTGTAGGTATACAGAATGACCTAATGAGAAACACAGGCTTTTTAAAAGCAGGGGCTCATGTAACCCAAGCTAGCCCCCAAGTCACTTATGTAGCAAAGGATGGTTTTGAAATCTTTGATTCTTCTACCCACCTCTGTCAAAATCCCAGGGAGAAATGTCCAAGGCCCAGGACATAAAAGCATGCAAAACTCACTTGTATTCAATACCCAAGAAAGACCAACTGGATCCTAGAACTGAAATGTTAATTCTACTTTTAATTGCTCAGGATGATGAAACACTCTACACAGGTCAGAAAAGAAGCAAAGAAAACCTCTATCGTGGAGCGGCAGAGCTCACTGCTTTGGGAGACTCAGTATAGGGAACACGATGATTGCCCCCAGTCTGATACTGATACACAGGCTTTTTAAAGGCAGGGGCTCATGTAACCCAAGCTAGTCCCCAAGTCACTTATGTAGCAAAAGATGGTTTTGAAATCCTTGATTCTTCTACCCACCTCTGTCAAAATCCCAGGGAGTATTTTTGTAGAAATATAGAAAATTACTCTAAAACAAAAGGTGAAGGAGGGGGAGAAATGGCTCAGCAGTTAACAACACTTGTGGCTCTTCAAGAGGATCTAGGTTCAATTACATGGCAGCTCATAACCATAGGTAACGCCGGTTCCAGGGAATCTGATACCCTCTTCTGATTCCCAGGAGCACTGGGCACATGTATGGTGGGTAGACATACATGCAGGTAAAATACCCATATACATAAAATACAAATAAATCTTAAGAAAAAGGAAAGGCAAAGAAACAGATACAATTTTGAAATAAAAGAATAAAGTAGCTCCAGAGAGATAGTTCAGTGGGTAAAAGCATTTATCTTGAAAGCTAGTGACTGAATTCAATTCCTGGAATCTATGCAGAGGAGAAAGAAGGGAACCAACTCCAAAACGTTGTCCTCTGACCTTCTATGTGCACTTGGCACATGTGTGCACATACATGTATATGTGCATGCACAAACACACACATTTGGTTGTGAGTCAACCCTTTAATGTCTGGCCATTTCCCCAACTGCCCTCCCCACATATAATAAATAAAAATTAAAAGAATACCGTTGGAGGACTCATGTTACCCCAGGCTAGTGCTTACTGCTTAAGTGTCACCTTCAGAACACTGTGTGCTTGGCAGGGAGGTGGACACAGATGAATGGAACAGAGCAAAGAGCCCAGGGACAGACACTAGCAAATATGCCCACCTGAGCTTAATAAGGATCCTAAAGTTATCAATGGAGGAAAGTCTGAATGAGCACACACCCAAAGTCAGAACTTCCCTAGGCTCTGTCAAATGTGGACTCAGCAGGTCACAATCTAGTGCAAAAGAAAAAGTATGAGACTTTTAGACACGGTCATTCTATCAACTGCACTTTGAGACCAGGGCTCAGTGAAGAACTCCTAGACTTGATTGGGTAAGCAACAGATTGATTTTCATTAAATAGAAAGTTTGTTACAGCATATGAGAAAAAGAAAAATATATGTCATATCAGACATCAGCTATTAGTATACATAAAGAACTCTGAGCTCAGAATTCAGAGATAGATAGATAGATAGATAAAGGAACTACACACAGAAGGAGCAAGTGCTGAGTGTGGTGGTGCACACCTCTAATCCCAGCACTAGGGAGGCAGAGGCAGATTGGTCTCTGTGTGTTTGAGGCCAACCTGGTCTACAGAGTGGGCTTTAAGACAACCAGGCCTTTACAGAGAAACCCTGTCTCAAAAAACAAAACTAAACAAACAAACGAACGAACGAACGAAAGAAAGAAAACAGAAACAGAAAGAAAAACCAGAAAAACCAACAAGAGAAACACAGTCACTTCCACCACAGGGAAGTAGCCCCTGTAAGGACAGGTAGTGAGCACAGCCTTAGCACACTGGGCAGAGCAGCCTACCTTGCCACCAGCAGATGCCGGTTGGATGTGGAGAGACCACGCCACCACATCCTTCAGACAGGGAGGTAATGGACATCGGTCAGCAGAGAGTTTGGCAGTTTCTTATGACTAAGAATGTGTTAACCCAGTGCATGCAATCCTGAGTGTCCATCATAGAGAAATGAAATCTCATGTTCACCCACAAACCTGCCCATGAATATACAGCAGCTTTCTCCAGGACAGCTCCAAACTGGAGAGGACCCAAGTGTCCTTTAGCGGGAGAATGGTAGGTGGTTGTACTCACAGGCTGGGGAATATTATCCAGCTAAAAAGGAACATTCTAATGCTACACATAGCTTCGTTTCGCAGGGGAACCTCAGGACAACTGAGAGCTGGTTTCAATCTTTTGAGTTATTGAAAAGTGTGAAAAAAATCCACGTAAGTAAAAAGAAAAATCACACACTGCATGATTCCATTTATATATCATTCTTGAGATGGCAAAATTATAGAGATGGGGAACAGGTTAGTGGTTGCCAGGAGTTAAGACAGTGTGGCGTGGAAGGAGGGCGAACAGAATGCTGGAAAAGAAAAAGTCTGTCTACACTGCTGAGCCAGGCTGATGCCAGCTCCTGAAACCTTACCCACATCCCAATGCCTAGGACCCAGGCCATCTATTTTGGAAAGGTCTCTGAGTTGTTACTAAGCTAAACTCTGGAGAGAAGAAGATCCTAGCTTACCTGGATGAGCCCTAAATGCCATAAGAGTCCTTATAGGGAGAACATAGTGCTGAAGAGCTGACTCAGTTGATAAAGTGCTTGCCTCACAAGTCTGGGGACTCAGCATCCATATAGAAGATCAAGTGCAGTTGCACACACTTGTAATCCCATCGATGGTGAGATGGGAGGCAGGGACAAGTGGATCCGGGAAGCTTGCTGGCCAGCTAGCCTGGACCTTGTTTCAAACAATAGATGGAGGTTGCCTGAGAAATGACACACAACAGCTTCCACACACAGGTACTCACATGCACACCCACATGCACACACAAAGAGTGAGGTCTCACACACACACACATACACACACACACACACACACAGAGAGAGAGAGAGAGTGAGAGAATGAAGACAGAACACAGAGGTGGGCCAGGCCTGAAGCTAAAAGAGATAAGGGACAGGTTCTGCCCTTGAACATCTACAGGAAACACAGCTTTGTCTATACCTCGACTCCAGTTACCTAGTTCATGGCCATTACAGCAGCCACAAGGAACTAACTTGAGCATATGGTCAACAGAGCGGCTGAAATACGTTACTGTAGCTTTACAAGGGGTTACCACTGGGGGACAATGGATAAAGACACTCAAGATTGTTCATGTTCCTTCACAGTTGCTTGTGAATCCACAATTATTTCAAAATAAAAACATCCAATAAAAAATGAGCTAGGGAGCTTGGGGGCATAGCTTAATTGGGAGAGTGCTTGTCTATTAGCATGAAGACTGTGTCTGATCCCCAGCACTTCGTAAACTGGCATGATCTAACACACCTGCAATCCTAGTACTTGGGAGGTAAAGTGAGGAGAATCAGAGGTTCAAGGTTACTCTGGGCTACAGTGAGTTCAAAGGCAAAGCTACCTTGGGCTACATGAAACCCTATATAAAAGTACAGAGAGCTGTGGTGTGGGCTCTGCAGTTGAGAGTACTTTCTGTATAATCCTAAGTACCTTGAATTAGGATCCCAGCACGAATGGAACAAATTGGGCATCCTGTATATACCTGTAACCTCAGCTCCCCAGTGACAGGCAGGATAGTGGGGGCTTGCTGACTTCCTGTCTGGAGGAAAAATGGGAGCCCCAGGTTTAGGGGGAGATCTAGCCTCAAAGTAATAGGTAGAGAATACTAGAGGAGGAGTACCCGATGCCTTCACTGTCCCCCATACCTATACACACATGTGCACACACAGTTCCAAAGAGAATAGGTAAAAAAGCAATACAGCAAGGAAGAGGGGGAGGTTTTCTTTTTTTCTTTTTTTTTTAGACAGGGTCTGTAACTTCTGCTGGCCTGGAACTTGCTGTGTAGACCAATCTGACCTCAGAATCACCAAGATTTTGACATGTGCCAGCACATTGGGCTTGGAAGGGAAGCTTTTGTATGTGTGTATTTGTGTGTATGCTTGTGCGTATGTAGTTCTGTAGACCAGGTTGACCTTGAGTTTATAGTGATCCGCCTGTTTCTGCCTCCCAAGCATTAGGATTAAAGGTGTGCACCACCTCTGCCTGGCTTTTTGCTTTGTTTTGTTTTGGGAGGAAAGATTTTATACGGGCTAGGGAAGGGCTAGCAGTACAGATTTCTGAGTACACCAGGTTTGCTGTTAGGAGAAACTTGCTGTGTCTGTGTGGCCATAGCAAGCTGTTGGATGCCCTGGAGCTGGAGTTACAGGTGGTGGTGTGCAGCCTGTTGAGGTGCTGGGACCTCTCGACCTCTGAGAAAACTCTCCAGCCCTGTTTTGCTTTTTAAATCACCACCGCCAACAAAAAAAACCCTAACTTCCCATGTATTCCAGGCCAGCCTCAAGCTCACTAGGTAGTCCAGGCTGGCCTCAAACTCCTGATCTTTCTGCCCCAACCTCCCCGAGTGCTGAGGTTACAGACGAGCATTATCACAGTCCGGCTAAGTTTCCTTTTCTTCTTTTTCATTAATTTTCTTATTTATTCACTTCACATCCCAATCACAGCCCCCTTCCTGGTCTCTCCCTCATACAATCCCTCCTCCATCCTTTCTCCCATTCTCCTCTGAGAAAGGGGAGGCCTCCCCTGGCTATCACCACACTGCAGGACGGGGACTAGGCACATCCTCTCCCACTGGGCCAGACAAGGCTGCTCAGTTAGGGGACAGGATCCACAGTCAGGCAACAGATTCAGGGAGAGCCCCTGCTCTGGTTCTTGGAGGACTCACCTGGCTAGTTGTTTTAAAAATAGAGAGACTGGGCTCAGTGAGTACAGCACTTCCATGCAAGTGTGAGGGTCCGACCCCACATACAGCTGGGCACATCAGCATGCATCTGTATTCTGAGTGCTCTAACAACCAGGTGAGATGTAGAGACAGGAGGAGCCCCATGTGGAGGTCAGAGCACAACTTCCTTCTACCATGTGGATTCTGGGGATTGAACTCAGGTTGACAGGGTTAGCCGCAGTCTCCTTTACCCTTCTGACATCCCTGCCCCTCATCTTGTTCTGCCCCTCTCACTCCTGTGGACAGACCCCTCCCCTCTTCCCATTTTCTCCAGAATCACCAGCTCTGATCTGGGGCCCTCCTCTTCTAAGCTTTTACTACAACTCTCTGTCAAAACTACACAGCATCTGCCTACAGCTTGCCTGGCAGGCACCTCTCCAGTGTGCCCTTCACTGTGTCCTCACAGGCTCTCTCCAGGGTCCTGTCCTTGCATTGTGGGTGATGACTGAGAACAGTGGGATAGGATAGATGACCTTCCCGGGTGACATCATCACAGTCTTCAGAACAGCCCACCACACTCCCTCACAACTTAATTTCTTACATTAAAAATAAGGTTTGAGCCGGGCAGTGGTGGCGCACGCCTTTAATCCCAGCACTTGGGAGGCAGAGGCAGGTGGATTTCTGAGTTCGAGGCCAGCCTGGTCTACAGAGTGAGTTCCAGGGCAGCCAGGGCTACACAGAGAAACCCTGTCTCTAAAAACCAAAAATAAATAAATAAATAAATAAATATTAAAAAAAAATAAGATTTGTCTTTACTGCTTTTAATGGTGTGTATATATGTGTGTGGAGGGTACACATGTGTAGCCTGTCTGCAGAGGTCAGAGACACCAGAGTCCCTGGAGCTGGAGTTACAAGTGTGAGTGCTGGGAACTAAACTCAGGTCCCTGGGATACCAGTGTACTTTTTTTTTTTTTTTTTAATTTATTTTATGTATGTGAGTACACTGTAGCTGTCTTCAGACACACCAGAAGAGGGCATCAGATTCTGTTACAGAAGGTTGTGAGCCACCATGTGGTTGCTGGGAATTGAACTCAGGACCTCTGGAAGAGCAGTCATTGCTCTTAACTGCTGAGCCATCTCTCCAGTATGCTTTTAACCACTGAGCCAGACCTCCGGCTCCTTCCTCGGATTCTCTGGTTCAGCAGAGCTGATTTACTTCAGCTTCCTGGATTGTTAGACTCCTAGAGGAAAGTCCTGGGTGTATCAGTCCAGAAAGAGGGGTGAAGTAGAGAAAAGGAGGGGCCTTTTTTGAGGTGTGGGTGGTGCTAAGCAGCCAAGATGGTCCTGAGACTCCCGACTGTGAAATCAGTGGGAGACTGAGAGATGAGGAGAGAGGAAGGTTATGCTACAAAAGCCAAGGTATGGTCAGAGTCAGGGCCTAGGGTACCCAGCAGAGATCACAAGTGGAGGGCAAGTGGGCTGTGCCACCAGATAGGCACAAGAACTGGTGGAGTGGTGTGTGCTAGAAGCCTGGGAATCTCAGAGATCTGAGCGGGCGAGAGTGGGCCTCCCCCCTCCGGGACTCCAACACCAGCTCTACAACTGTAACCACGGCCACCAACTGAGAGTACCACAGGCACTGAGTCTTAGCATAGCACCTGGAGTTCCTCTCCATGCTAATGAGCTATCTAGACAGTCTAAGCCTTCAGCCAATGAGCTTCCCTCCCTGGATATTCTCACAGCCTCCCCCCAAAAGTATATAATCCCTGGGTCACTACAAATAAAGTGTATGTGTTTACATTCACCCCAATAATGAAATACGAACAAACTAAGATTGTCTCAGAGGGCTGCTTCATTAGAGATCCACATGGGGAAGGCTTTCGCCTAAAAGAGCCCTTGAAGAAGGCCTTTCCCCTCTCCTGCCCCTCCAGCACTCAACATTCCCAACAGAACCACATCCTGCCTGGTGTGCAGACATCCTGAGGGGAAATGTGGACTGTGGACCCGGTCCTGACTTCCCTTCAGGTCCAGTATACCTGCAGCATCCTGGTACCCCGAAAGGACACCTTGGAACCACAACATTCATTCCAGACCCTGTTCTCCCTGTTCTGAACTTTGTCCTGCCTTCTCTGCAGTGGTACAGAGGTGACAGACATCTCTGGCAGAGAGGCAGAACAAGATACCACACACAAGAGCACATGGCCATGGCCTAAGTCACTATATGTTCCCAGATCCACCTTTCTTCTGAATCTCCCATCTCCCACAGACACTGTCATTGCTCAAATAAAGCCAGAAGCCAGAAAACAGGAGTAGACAAGGCAAGGGGGCACTTTCAGAGGTCTAGTCTGCAGCATGAGGCAGGTCTGCACACAGCTGGAGAAGGCTGTGGTGTGGACCTTGGAGCAGGTGCTATGAGAGTTTGGCTCTTGCTTAGAGGATCAAACACCATATCTCCTCAGCCTTTGACCACCATGAATCATTTCCTCAGTCCTTCCCTCAGGGAGGACTGACATTAGCAACCAACGTTGCCACTGAGAATATATTGGGGAGACCAGACTCAGCTGCTCCCCATGAGAAGAACTGTGCTCTCAGCTGACTGCTGTCCACTCTGGTCTAGTTCTACACTCTTCTGACGTTGTCCCCAGTTTGGTGTTATTTCTGGTGGCAGTCCAGGCCTTTATATCCACAGCTGTTGATGGTCCTGTCCTTTCAGGAGCTACCAAATTTTCAGCCCGGCCATTGTTGTTGCATAAGGAGAACATAGGTCTACCAACCTGCACTGAGCATTAGCAGTCAGTCCGCTGCATTGGGGGCCCATCCACCTACCAGTCCAAGTAATATCTAGGCTATGGCTGTTCCAGCTGCAGGAAAAGCTGGAACTGGCCAGTTGGAGTCCTGCCAATCAGATGAAGCCCAGAGTGTGTTCCCTCTACAGAATCATTAACGTGCATAACACACATCCTTGGGTTTGATTACCAGCACCAAATGAGCCAGGCTTGGCAGTGTATACCTGTGATTTCAGCACTCAGGAAGCACAGTTAGGAAGCACAGTTCACTGCCATCCTTGTCTGCTTTAAGAAAGCCCAGACCAGCCTGAGCTACATGAAAGTCCATCAAAGGAAAGGAAAGGGCCTTAGCCTCAGAACTGGCTGAGGTCATGCTTCAGTGTTGTCTAATTGTCCTTTTCTTTTTAATCGTTGCTCCAGCCCTAAAGAACTTGTTGACTAACTGAGCTGGCTTGCTCAGATGTGATCAGATTTGTAACCTTTGAGCCTCCAAGAAGAGGATGGGGCCCAGCAAAGATTAATCTACCTGGATGTGGTAACGCTACCATTGGGCAAAACTGCCCCATGCCTTTTCTACCGACATGTTCTGTGCAAACAGTGGACACCTTGGGGTTGACTGCTGTGTTCTACCTTAGTGGCCAGGATTGCCACTAAGCTGACAAACACCACCCAAAGGTCAGTTTTGGACTACAAACTGCTCAGGACATTCAAATTGCTGAGTTCATAGAGACTGACATGAACACAGAAGTTTTTTAAACCCAAAAATACTCAATCCTAAAACTGCCAAATACAACCAAGCTGGACATTGAGGAAAGCTTGGCAGAAATAGCCTCATTATTTTAAATAGTTTTACTGTGTTAGAGCTAATAAATCTTTCCTTTTTATTTGGATGGGAAAAAAAAAGAAAAGAAAAGAAAGAAAAAAGAACGATATTGTGTGTCTTTTGCCTGCACCATCATAAAAAAAAAATTGGAAAATTATCATAGTTACACCTGTTGTATGGACTAAAATTAAGAAGTTGGAGCAACAAGAGAGCAGGGAGGGCGAGCTAGTACAGCCCTGCTCACTGCTGGTGGGAACCGGGACCTGGCCTGCACCTTTGGAAAAATAGCCAGGCAGGCAACCTCTCGGCAGGCACCAGGCACCAGGCACCTGTTCAGGACCCAGACATCCTATCCCTAGGCATTTACTAAGATGCCTCAGGGAACATGCTTTCAAAACTCTGTGGAAACACCGCCTGGGAAGAGCTACAGCATGAGGGAGGAACACACGTGAGCTCTGTCCTGAGTTCCTGAGTGGCAATGATCTTCTGTCGTTGCTAAAGGGCCTCTTCTATAGCACCTGCATTTTTACTAATGAGGTGACTTAGACACCTCAGCATGGGCCACACATCAGAAAACCCCAACAACTGGAGGAGTCGGAGCTTTCTGCCTGCCTACCTGGCTGTCGCTGCCCTCAAGAAAAGGAGCTAGAGGCCAAACTCTGGAACCAACCAGTAGATCCAGGAGCTTCCAGGTGCTAGTGGTGTGGCCTATAGAGAAGAAGAGAGCAACCCCCACCCCAGGCTTCCTCCAGCCCCTGTGGTGATCATTTTCCCGCCTATCCGTTTATAGCCATCTTTGTTAGATTAGAGTCAGTGTCTTGCAATATAGCTCAGGTTAGCCTTGAACTCACCACCTTACTGCCAGGACTAGGATGCCAGTTTCAGCCAGGTCTCTTATACAAATGGGTAGGTGTAGACAGAGTGCCTCCCTGAGTTCTGTAAGTTGTCCCAACAAATTAGCCAAGGGGAAGGAGCAGAGGAGGGATGACTTGTAGCTGGTCAGTCTGAGTTCAGACGGAAATGACAGCCTGGGACTTCTTGTTAGCATCGGAAGTGAGACAATCTCGTGGGACTGACCCCTCCAGCTGCAATCTCTGACACTGTATCCTGGTAGATAGTATGCTTTAGCTTGCTTTCTGTTGCTCTGATAAAATATTCTGAGAAAAGCAACTTGGAGAGCTAGGCAGTGGGGGTGCACGTCTTTAGTTCCAGCACTCAGGAGGCAGAGGCAGGAGGATCTCTGTGAGTTCAAGGCCAGCCTGGTCTACAAAGTGAGTCCCAGGACAGCCAGGGCTACACAGAGAAACCCTGTCTTGAAAAACAAACAAACAAGCAAACAAACAAACTAACTAACAAAGCAACTTGGAGGAAGAAGAGTTATTTCAGCTTACAGTTTATAGTCCGTCATGGGATGATGCCCACGGGCCTGCTCCTCCGGCCTTGCACAGTTTGCTTTCTTCTACCATCCGGAGTCCCTGACTGGCAGTGGCACCGCCCACAGTGGGTTGGGCCCTCTCACATCAATCATCCATCAAGACAATGCCGCAGAGGCTTGTCTAAAGGTTCCCGTTTCTCAGTCAAGTTAACAAGCTAACTAGGACCCAGTGTCAATCGAGGATCCTAGAAGCTGCACAGAGGGAGAGAACTGCCCCACTGATCCGGTCATGGGCACCATGGCAGCTGTTAAATAGAGTAGCAGTGTGCTTCTATCCCAGACATCCCTGAACAGGAGAAAGGGCGATGCTGGCATACTGTGCTGTAAAGACTGTTCTAGAGCACAGTGGGACTGACCATTGGTACACGCACCCACACAGGAGGCTATATTTTCTGGGAAAGTGCCCCTCTGGCCCATTGAGCAGAGCTCAAGGTTCTGGGGAGAGGAGGCAAGCATTTGTAAGATGGTTGTACGGAGAAGTGTTGAGTGAGGCATTCCCACCCCCAGCCTTGACCCTTGGCTGCACTGGCTCCTAGATGTGTGTTTCTAGCCCCCTCTCTTCAAATATCTATCTGGGCTTAGTTTCAGAGCAATGGAATGAGTGTCTTCTGGGATACCCTGTCTGTGACCAGACTGGGAACTCTGCTGTGGGGGAAGGAGCCAAGTTGCTTGGCCATTGCCCTAAGGTCTCTTAGTAGATGGGCAGTGTAAGACCAGTGGGTTCCATGGGCATAAACTCATTGCCACACGCATTTTCCCATCATGAATTCTTGGGTTGGAGATGGTGTGTGAGTTACCATGACAATATATAGGGCATTCTGAAAACCTTCAGATGGTGGTACTGACAGAAGCTCCAGTAGGGAGAGTGGGGGTGCCTTCACGAAGGAGCAATACAGTGGCCACCAGCCTGTCACTGGCTGGCTGGCTGGTCCCTCCCCTCACAGAAGGAGAAACATCAGGGCTTCACCTGCTGACTTCTGCTCACCTGTAGCAATCTGAGAACTTACCTTTGTAAACCTCAGTGAAGGGGTTATGTGACAGAGGAAAGGGGCTGAGTGACAGACACGGAAGAAAACTTTGACCTTATGACCCTGACTGCCAGAGGCAGAGAGTGCAGGAAACTGGCACAGCTTCCAGGTATTTCCACATTACACCTCCATGTGCTTCCCCTCAGACTCACTGCAGCCATCTGGCAGCAAAGTTCCTGACCATCATGGCAATCTGCTGCCTACTGCTCAACGTGTAGAGCCACACCCAAGCCTAGTTAGCTCTAAAGCAAGCTACAGCAATGGTGGCAGTTTCAGGGACTCCTCCATGTGAGCATGCAGCCCTACCCAGCGCTTTTATGTGAAACAGCTGGGTCCCTTCCTCTGTTGAGAGTAGGGACTCCCAAGGGGGAGAGACAGATCATCATCAGCGTCAGAACCGCTGGCCCAGATTTATTTGTGACCTTTGTTCGAATACATTCTCACAGGTGCAGTTAGTTGTCTTTACTAATGCCATGCAAACTGCACATACCCCACTTTGCAGTTTAGAGGACCAGAGAGACTCTGTGTGACTAGCAGTCCTGCCCTACTGGTACTTACAACCCCAAGAATCCTTTGTTCTTTGTGGGTCTGGGCTCTGATCTTCCCATCCATGTACCCTCTCCAAGGCTCATCATTCTTCATTAGATGACTGCGTTTCTGTCTGATTCTGCTTTCCCTTTCCCCCAAATAAGCCCTTGAATGCTGCTGATGTGTTTGTGAAAATTCTGTTTGTTTAAAACTTCATGGACATGGTGGCACCAGTCTATAATCTTAGTCCTGAGGCTGAGGCAGGAGGAATTCCTGAGTCAAGAGTCTGAGGCCATCTTGAGCATAATGAGATTTTTATCTTAAATTTTTTAAATTAATTAATTAATTACTGCTACAGGGTTTCATCATGTAGCCCTGGTTGACCTAGAGCTTGCTATGTGGGCCAAGCTAGCCTTGAACTCACAGAGACCTGAACGTGCTGAAATTAATGGCATGTGCCACCATATCTGGCCTTTTTTAGTTATGCATTTTCATTTTTAGTTTGCAGCCTTTTACATTTGCAGCCGTGTGTTTTCCTCTCCTTTGGCGTTAGTCTTTGATGTTGGCTTTTGTCAGTATGTGACAGGCAGCATGGGACAGGGTGTGGCTTCCTCTGTATTTATTCTACTTAGAGGTCATATAGGACTTTATATCTTTCTGTGGCTTCATATCTTTTTTTATTATTTAAAAGTTCTCTCTTTCTGTAAGTGTGAGTGTGTGTGTGTGTGTGTGTGTGTGTGTCTACACTCAGGTGCATGTGTGGACGTATGTAGACGGCAGAGATCAGCTTTAGCTCTCTTTCTCAGTCATCCCTACCTTGGTTTTTGGAGACATGGTTTCTCACTGAACCGAGGTTCAGTGTTTGGCTAGCCTCACTGGCAGTGGACTCCAGGGAACCCCAGCACCCGGGTTTCAGATGCATGCCGCCACAGCCAGCTTTTCTGTGGTGGGTGCTGGAGATCCAAAATCAGATCCTCAGCCTGCATGGCAAGCACTTAACCAAGTCAGCCATCCTCCCAGCCCTGTGTTTTAAAAGTTCTTGGCAGCTGTTTCTTTATACAGCACTCCATCAACATCTTCCTGCTGTGCTGGGGACACCAGCACCATGATAGCAGACTTCCACTGGGCCCAGCCACTTCTCAAGCTCTTCTCTCTGTATGACTTTCTCCGTGTAGTGTGTGTGTGTGTGTGTGTGTGTGTGTGTGTGTGTGTGCGCACGCGCGCGCGCCTACAGAGTCACATGGAGGTCAGACAACTTAGGAGTCAGTTCTCTGCCAGTGACACGGAAGGAGAAGATGGACTCAGGACACCAGGCTTGCGGAGTGAGGACTTCTGCCTGTGGAGCCATCTCAGTGCCCATTTGGCTGCGTCTTTGGAGCAACCACATCCTTCATACTGACCTACTGTTAACAGACACTCTTATTTGCTCTTCTAGTGTACAACACAGCCTCTCTTCTAGACTCTTAATTTCAGTTATTATATTTTTCAGTTTATTGATCTATTTGTGTTTTTAAACTCCTTTATTGATTCTTTGTGAATTTCCCATCATGCTCCATAACCCCACTTATCTCCTGTCCCTCCATATCCACCCTCCACCCTTGTAACACCCTCTCAAATTTTTTTCTCGCTGTGGAAGCTGCAGTATGTCAGTGTCTCCCACAGTACATTTGTTTTGTTACGCATCTTCATTTACAAATGTTCATTGCAGGGAGTCATTGGTCTGGTTGGAGGCTTCTGGATTCTGCTACTCTTTCAATACTGGATCCTCTCCAGGACTCCTCTTCTCCTGTTGTTGACCTGTGTAATGGAGATCCTGTGGCTTTAGTTCTGTAAGACCAACTCCTTCACATGTTCCTTCAGTTATAGATGGGGTAGATGTTGGGGGTGAGCCAACTCAACATCTGGATCTGGGCCTGGGTGGTAGCTGAGTTTTTCAACCTGCCAGCTCTCCCGCACCCATGCCACCAGTGGGAACTCTGCCAGTCTGCCCAGGTGGGATCAGCTCAGCTTTGTCCTCAGGCATCAACATGGCTCCAGGTGGCAGCCCAGACCACAGAAGTCCTCATGGAACACAGACCCCTGCTGGGACAGGGCCACAGACCCAGACATGACCTGGACATCACCGTGACCTCATGTGGCTGCACAGCCTACTCACATCAGGCTGTTTCTCACCGCAGTCACATCTGCAGTCCCCTCTTCATCGTGCACAGACTCTTGCTTCTCTCTCTTTACCACAGATTAGCTCCTCTCAGTGGCGTGCTCCCCACCCCCAGCCACCGTGTGGCAGTGGACAGCCCTCTCTTAATTCACTTTTTAAAAATTTTCTCTATTTACATTTCAAATGTTTTCCCCTTTCCAGGTCTTCCCTTTGGAAACCCCCTATCCCATCCCCCTCCCCCTGCCTCTATGAGGGTATTCTCCCATCCACCTACCTACCCACTCCCATCTTCCCTCCCTGGCATTCCCCTATACTGGGGCATCTAACACTTTCAAACCCAAGGGCCTCTCCTCCCACTGATGGTCAACAAGGCCCTCCTCTGCCACATATGTGGCCAGGGCCAAGGGTCCCTCCATGTGCATTCTTTGGTTGGTGATCCAGTCTCTGAGAGCACCAGGGGGTCAGGCCAGTTGACACTGTTGGTTCCTCCCCATGGGGCTGCAAACTCCCTCAGCTCCTTCAGTCCCTTCTCCAACTCCTCCCTCTGGGACACCACGCTCAGCCAACAGTTGCAGTGAATTGAATCTTGGGTGTTCCAAACTTTTGGGCTAATATCTACTTATCAGTGAGTACATACCGTGTTTGTTCTTTTGTGACTGAGTTACCTCGCTCAGGATGATATTTTCAAGATCCATTCATTTATTCCGAACTTCTTAATTCACTTTTAAAAACTCAAGTTAACAACCATGATTACATTCTTTGTTTTGTTTTGTTTTGTTTTTCAAGACAGGGTTTCTCTGCGTAGCCCTGGCTGTCCTAAAACTCTCTCTGTAGACCAGGCAGGTCTTGAACTCACAGA
Source organism: Rhynchomys soricoides (assembly GCA_019843965.1). Taxonomy (NCBI): domain Eukaryota; kingdom Metazoa; phylum Chordata; class Mammalia; order Rodentia; family Muridae; genus Rhynchomys; species Rhynchomys soricoides. The sequence goes on along the minus strand of JADRCH010000093.1, from coordinate 5,250,522 downwards.
GATCCACCTGCCTCTGCCTCCCGAGTGCTGGGATAAAGGCATGTGCCCTGCTCATGATTACATTGTTAACAGCCTTAATTACATTCTCCTTAGTTAGAAGTAATATAGTCTTGCTATGTTAACTTTTCCAAATCCATATGATGGATTTTGCAATGTAATATCCTTGTCTGTTTGCAATATTAGCTTTAAAAAAATAATGCTTCCCCATTTTTGGTAGGGATGATCATGGGGAAAGAATAAAATAACAGAAGTTGAATTGTTTTCTACCACCTAGTTTGATTTTGAAGCTTAGGGCATAAACTGTATCAAATATGGAAATGATACAAAGTGGTTAGATTGCTAAAAAATTATTCAAGAGTTAATAAATTAGTATTTATTATTATTATTATTTTTTGGTTTTTCGAGACAGGGTTTCTCTGTATAGCCCTGGCTGTCTTGGAACTCTGTAGACCAGGCTAGCCTTGAACTCAGAAATCCGCCTGCCTCTGCTTCCCGAGTGCTGGGATTAAAGGCGTGCCCACCACTGACCGGCTAAATTAGTATTCTTAAATTTCTTCCTATAAATATAATTAAACACATAAGATACATTTGTGTAAAACTTTTGTTTTCTGCACCAGGATATTAATAAAATGTTTTAAAGAGAAAAAAAACCCCTCAAGTTTCTAATAAAGTTAATCTTCTCTCCTATTTTCTTTTTTAAAGAATTTGCTGGGCAGCAGTGATGGCACACACCTTTATTCCCAGCACTCAGAGGCAGAGGCTGGCCAGTCTCTGAGTTTGAGGCCAGCCTGGTCTACAGAGAGAGTTCCAGGATGGCCAAGGCTGCACAGAGAAAACTTGTCTAAACAATTTTTAATTTTTACTATTTTAAATTATGCATATGTATGTGTCTGTCTCAAATAAATAAATAAATAAATAAATAAATAAATATGGACGGTGCCCGAGGAACTGCACCTTGGCTTGTCCTCTGAGGAACGGCACCTTGGCTTGTCCTCTGAGGAACGGCACCTTGGCTTGTCCTTTGACTTCCCCACTTGTGTGCACATATGCATCTGCACACATTTGTGCAAACACACACAGACACATATGCATGCGTGTAAATTTACTTTAAATTTTATTTTATGTTTTTCTTCTTAAATTTTTATTTATTTACATAATTATGTATTAGTAGAACTCACATGTGTGGGGGGAGGTTAGGGGACAATTTTGTTTGGTTTTGGTTTGGTTTGGTTTGGTGTGGATTTGGTTTTGTGAGACATGGTTTCTCTGTGCAGCTCTGGCTGTCCTAGAACTCTCTCTCTGTAGACCCAGCTGGCCTTGAACTCACAGAGATCCGCCTGCCCCTGCCTCCTGAGTGCTGAGATTAAAGGCACTAATCATCACCCATTGACCAGAAGACAACTTTTCGGAGCTGGTTCTCTCCTTCCACTATGTGGCTCCAAGGGATTGAATTCAGGTTGTCATCCTTGGCAGCAAGTGTCTGTACTTGCTAAACCAACCCATTGGCCTATATATCTCTTTTTGAACATTAAAAAAATTATATATTTTGTAAATGGGAAGGTGGCTCAGAGGTTAAGAGCACTGACTGATCTTCCGGAAGACCCAGGTTCAATTCACAGCACCCACACGGTGGCTCACAACCATCTGTAACTCAAGCTCCAGGGAATCTTGGCTTCTCCAAGCACCAGGCATGAGAGTGGTACACAGACATACATGTAAATGAAACATCTATACAGATAAAATAAATTTTTATAAGATGTATTTATTGCTATTGTATTTGTATGAGTGTTGCCTGCATGTATGTCTGTACCACATGCAAGCAAAACCCCTGGAGGCCAAAAAATGGATTTGGATTCTCTAGACCTGGAGTCACAGGTGGCTGGGAGCTGCCATGTGGGGCGAGCAGTAGAGCCTGGGTCATCTGCAACAGCAGATGTGCTCTTCACTGCTGAGCCACCTCTCCATGCCCTGTTCTTGAACATCCTTATGTCTTTATTTTAATATCTCTCTCTCTCTCTCTCTCTCTCTCTCTCTCTCTCTCTCTCTCTCACACACACACACACACACACACACACACATACACAGGGTCTGGCTGTTTAATCAAGGTAGCCAAGTCACCTTGAACTTGTGACTTTCCCATCTCAGGATCTGAGTGCTTGGATTACATGTGCCCACCATTACACTACACTCAGTTAACAGAGTCGTGTAAGATGTGTGTTCACTAACTCTAATGTCTAGATCACCTCTGAGTCTATTGCTATTTCTTTACTTTGGTTTTCTGTAATCAATGCTTGTTTTTTGGTATGTCTAGTATTTTATTCTAACAGCTTTATTGAGAGATAATTGGCATTCACCAAATTGAAAATATTTCAAGTATATAATTTGATGATGTTACCATCATCATAATTGTGATGGTTTGTATATGCTTGGCCCAGGGAGTGGCACTGTTGGGAGATGTGGCCTTGTTGGAGTAGGTGTGGCCTTGTGGGTGTGGGCTTTAATACTCTTGTCCTAGCTGCCTGGGAGCCAGTATTCTGCTAGCAGCCTTCAGATGAAGATGTAGAACTCTCAACTCCTCCTGAACCATGCCTGCCTGGATGCTGCCTTGATGAGACTGGACTGAACCTCTGAACCTGTAAACTAGCCCCAATTAAATGTTGCCCTTATAAAAATTGCTTTGGTCAAAAAAAAAAATTGCCTTGGTCATGATGTCTGTTCACAGTAGTAAAACCCTAACCAACACAGTAATCTAGGTGGAGACTGTATCCAGTCAAGATGGAGACTATATCTAGTAAAGATGGAGCCTGTATCCATTACACCCTGAAATTTCCTTGTGTCTTATGGAGATCCATCCACTTCCTCTCCCATCATCTCTAGGCAACCACTGAATTATCATGATAGTAAACTGAAATAAATCACCTAGTACCACTTTTCATTTTTGTCCTTTCACTCAGCATAATTTGGGAAGTTACTGTGTAGCTGTATGCATCGATAGCTTGTTTTTATTGCTGATAAGCACTATGTTTTTGCTTTTGATGGAAATGTGAGTACTTCTAGTTTAGAACTATTCTAAGAGAGCCACTATGGTGTTCTCATACAAGTCTATCTGTAAAACTCCGTCTTCATGCCTCTCGTACAAATGCTTGGGTGAGGAATGGGTGGATCATGTGGTAGGTCCATGTTACTCTTTGACCCTAAAGTGTTCTCAGAAGTCTCATAGGGTAAGGGCTCCATGCCAGCTGATGGGCTTTGGGGATCATAAGGGCTCTGCCCTCACCAGGAGACTAAGGCATTTATGACATCATAGTTAAGTGAACTGTTCAAAGCAGGGCATAGTTGGAGGACATAGGTCACTGGAGAATATGACTTTGACGGGTGTTTCTTGCCCCTGGTCCCTCTTCTCTGGCTCTGCTTCCTGGCTGTCATGAGGTGAGCTCTTTTCTTCCACCATGCCCTCACCTGACTACAGGTGTAAGAGCAACAGAGTCTCCTCACCAAGATTAAGTCTCTGAAACCATGACCCAAGAGAACCTTGCCTCCTCTTGAGTTGTGTCAGGCACTTTGTCACAGTGAGGCAAGTGGCTTACAGAGTATGCATTTCGCTTTTCATAATTACCAGGCTCCTCTGGAGGCATCTCTTGGGGGTGATTAGTTACCCTGGGATGGACCCTGTGTCTTTAGATCTTGTTTGTCTCAATTTTAACTTGTTCCCCCACCAGGGCTAGAGATTGAACCCAGAGCCTCACACATGCTAAGTGGCCCTTAAAAAAACAAACAAACAAACAAACAAAAAAACTATTGAGTGTGGATGAAAAGATGGGTCAGTTGATAAAATGCGTTCCAGGCAAGCATGAGGATCTGAGTTTCTATCCCACATTGAAAAGCCCGTGTGGCTGGGCAGTGCTGGCGCACGCCTTTAATCCCAGCACTTGGGAGGCAGAGACAGGCAGATTTCTGAGTTCAAGGCCAGCCTGGTCTACAGAGTGAGTTCCAGGACAGCCAGGGCTACACAGAGAAACCCTGTCTCGAAAAAACCAAAAGAAAAAAAGAAAAAAAAAAAGAAAGCCTGTGTGATTTATATATTATATATAATGTTATTGTAATGTATAAATGTATGTTATATATAATTTGTTTATATATTATATACAATATAATATGTAATTAATATATAATACATAATATATCATATTATATATAATACTATAATAATAATATATAGTCTATACTTATATATAGGATCTCTATATATAGTTCTAGCTGGCCTAGAACTTGCTATGTAAAACAAACTGGCCTTGAATTCACAAAGATCCACATGTCTCTGCTTCCTGGGTGCTGGGATTAAAGACTGGCATCACCACACCTAACCTAGCCCTTCTTTTTACGCTATATGTGTAGTCAGGGCTGGGGATGTCGCTCAGTTGATTTGTCCAGCATGCGTAAACTCTGGGTTCAATTCCCAACACCACATAAACTAGGCATGGTGGTACATGCTTACAAATACTGCATTCCAAAGGTGAACATGGGACTATCAGAAGCTCTGAAAAACAGGAGACTTTGCCTCAAAACAAATGTGTCTATAAACATATTGCAATCACAACCATGCTTTAAAAAATCATGCTATTTTCTTAATTTTATCAAATATGCAAAGTTTAAACATCAAATCACCTTACAAATGTCTTTTGATTTGGCTTATCCATTCATTTATTTATTTTAAGTCATGGCTTCGAACTCTATTTGGAGCTGAGGCTGACCTTGAACTTCTGACCCTCCTGCCTCCTCCTCCCCAGTGCTGAAATCACAGGCGTTCATTAGCACACCGTCTTAGGCAGTCCTGGGGCTAGAACGCAGGGCTTCATGCACACTAACAAAGCACACTACCAACTGAGCTACATCCAGCTTTCCTTTTTAAAAAATCTCTATTTGTCTTATTTGTTTTCAGATAGTCTCTCTCTGTAGCTCACGCTGTCCTTAAGTCAGTTCTCCGGCCTGAGCCTTCATGTGCTGGAATTACCATCATGAGCCACCACACTCGGGTTGTAAATGTCTTTTTTAAGCAGGTAGGGAGGCAAGCAGGGCAGGGTACCTGCAGGCTAGACCAAACAGATGGTGGTCAGCAGCCAGCTAGGAAGACACAGTCTCCACAACAGGGTATCAGCTTGGAAGTATTGGCAGAGCCCCTGAAGGTAAGCATCGTGGGCTCAGGGAACTGGGCATCAGCTGTTTCAAAAATCATCGGGAACAACGTGAAGACCATGAAGAAGTTTGCTTCCTCGGTCAAGATGTGGGTATTTGAAGAAATGGTTAATGGGAGGAAGCTGACAGACATCATCAACACTGACCATGAAAATGTAAAGTACCTGCCTGGACACAGGCTGCCTGAGAATGTGTTGGCCACCCCAAGTCTCAGCCAGGCTGTGCAGGACGCAGACCTGCTGGTGTTTGCTTTCCCCCACCAGTTCATTCGAACTATCTGTGATGAGATTGCTGAAGTAGTGCCCAAGAAGGCCCGAGGCCTCACCCTCATCAAGGGCATAGATGAGGGCCCTGAGAGCCTGAAACTTATCTCAGACATCATCCGAGAGAAGGTGAACATAGACGTCAGCGTGCTGATGGGGGCCAACTTAGCCAATGAGATAGCAGCAGAGCACTTCTGTGAGACCACCATTGGCAGCAAGGTGCTGCAGAACGGCCTTCTCTTCAAAGAGCTGTTTCAGACCCCCAACTTCCAAGTCACTGTGGTAAAAGATTCAGACACAGTGGAGCTGTGCGGAGCTCTAAAGAACATTGTTGCCATGGGGGCCGGCTTCTGTGACAGCTTCTGTGGTGGAGACAGCACCAAGGCTGCTGTCATCCGCCTGGGCCTCATGGAGATGATAGCTTTTGCCAGGACCTTCTCCACGGGCCAGGTGTCCATAGACACTTTCTTGGAGAGCTGCGGGGTGGCTGACCTTGTCAGTTCCTGCTATGGGGGGCGGAACCGAAAGATAGCTGAAGCCTTTGCCAGGACTGGAAAAAGCCTTGAGGAGTTGGAGAAGGAGATGCTGAAGGGACAGAAGCTGCAAGGACCACATACCTCTGCCCAAGTGTACCGCATCCTCAAGCAGAAGGGGCTGCTGGGCAAATTTCCATTGTTCACAATTGTGTATCAGATCTGTTACGAGGGCAGACCAGTTGCAGAGCTGATTCCCTGTCTACAGAACCATCCAGAGCACAGGGGAAGGGAACTGGATCCATCTCAGGATCACATGGAAACTAGGACGTGACAGTGAGCCGTGCCTGGCTTTCTCCCATCTTAGACACATATGAATTAGTATGGCTTCATTTCTGGGTCACAAGAGAGGAGTCATTGACTGATGTACTGGGTAACAACTACACATACACATCAAAGCAAAGAAAAAAATATAGCTTGGTAGTTGAATCAAGATCCTGATGAGATTCTGAGTTGTTTCTTGTGTCTGTGTGTGCATGTGTGTCAGTGTGGCAGGTGAGGGAAACATATGGTCTGTGGGTGAGATATGTGTTTATGAACAAGTCATGAATCATTTGTGAATAAGTGCACTGTGTGTATGTGTGTATTATATGTATGTGTGGGTGTGTGCACGTGTGTCAGCTGGGGGGGGCATATAGGTCTTTGTTGGTGGGATATGTGTTGTTTACATACACGCATGTGTGTGTGCATGAACAAGTGCATGGTGTGTGTGTGTGTGTGTGTGTGTGTGTGTGTGTGACATGCTCCTCCATGGGGAAGGAATCCTCCCTGTATGACTTGTGTTACGTCAACAGCACTCGATACTCAGCAATGGAGTAGTCTCTTCAGTGTTCGATTTTGCTGTACTGGCTTGTTTTTTGTCAACTTGACACAAACTAGAGTCACCAGGAAAGAGGGAGCCTTGGCTAAGGAGTGGCCTCCATCAGATTTTCCTGTGAACATGTCTATGGTGCAGGAGGGTCCAGCCCACGGTGGTTTGTTTAAAAAGCAGGCTGAGCAGGTCGTTAGGAGCAAGCCAGTAAGCAGTGCTCCTCCATGGTTTCTGCCTCTGAACCTGCCGGAGTTCCTGCCCTGACTTCCCACCGTGAGGAGCTATAATCAGGACAGAGACTCCAAACGACCCCTTTCATCCATAGTTTAGTTTTGGTCAGTATTTTATCACAGCAGTAGAAAGAAAACCAGAACAGAGGTTGGCAGCAGACACAGACTACTGCTGTGGCAGACCTGGCCATGTTGTTTTGGGGAGAATTGTGGGGACATTTGGAACTTTGGGCTAGAATGGCCACTGAGTGCATGGGAAATAAAGCTGAGGGTAACGCAGCAGTGGAGGCCTGGCCTGTGGGAAGCAAAGACTCCACTGGTGGTTTGCCAGGTGGCAGCAGTGCAAGGCCTTTAATTCCAGCAGTCAGGAGGCAGAGGCACGTGGATCTCTGTGAGCTCAAGGTCAGCCAGGGCTACACAGAGAAACCCTGTCTCAAATATACATATAGACATAGCTATAAGTATAAATGACAGAGATATAGATATATCACTGGGGTAAAATCTTTTGAAAAAGTATTTCCTCAGGATCAGAATACAGAAGCTATGGTTCAGAGGGGGCCAAGGCTGCCTCTCGAGCTGGTGGCTGAACTTGGTAACTTGAGTCTCCCACATGTTCCTGGTTTTAAAGGCATGACAGGGTCATGGAGAGTAGCTGAGGCTTGGCACCGTGTTGCAGAGTTGGAATCTCTGCTGAGAGGCTAAGAAGCCATTGGTAAAGGTAAAGTCTCAGTTGTGAAGATCTCAGGGTGAGAGGTGCCATGTGGAAAAGCTAAGGCTTCACTCCACATGGTCCTGGATTGTATAAGAAATAAAGCAAGCCACGAAGAGGAAGTCAGTAAGGTAAGCATGGTTCCTGCCTTTCTACCTGCTTGAGTCCTTGCCCTGAATTCTCTTACGATGGACTGTAAAGCTGAAATAAGCCCTTTCCTCCATGAGTTGCTTTTGGCATGGTATTTATCCCAGCAATAGAAAGAAAATAAAGGACAGTGGTCCTCAGGTTTTGATATGAGAGAAGGAGGAAGCAGGACCCTCTCTCCTCTCTTCCAAAATTCCACTGTGGCTTCTCTATACCCGCTGTCAGGAAGAGCAGTTAGATCATTTCCCAGCTCTTCTCTTCCATCCTAGCATGCCCATCCCACTGGCCTGTGCAACATGGTGTGGATAGATCCCTGCAGACAGAGGAATGGGTCAATGGGTGACAGATGTACCACTCTGCAACTGTCCTTGAAGATAACTGGTTCCCATCAGTGAGAGAACTACCACCCAACAGTGAAACTTTCCTGGCGTCCTCCAACTCATGTAGCCAGATGGTTTGAGGTGGAGTGACATACTGTCTTGACGAGGAACAGGGGGTGAAGGCGTGCTGTTGAATGTGTAGGTTTCTCAGCCTGGCAAACCTGGGCTCAAACATCAACTTCACCACTGAGTCAGTTACATGCGGAGGCAGTCACTCGCCTCTCAATCTCATACTCTTCGGCTTGTGGCTCCCAAACACACCAGGGCCTAACAGCATAGGCCTTGCTGGCTTGAAAAATGATGTTTATGATGAAGATTAAGTTAAGGATGTAGTCACAGAGAGATTAGGAGAGATTAGTCTAGATTGCCCAGGTAGATTTTACAGAATGGCCTTGAAAGACACTCTGAGGGAATCTCTCTCTCTCTCTCTCTCTCTCTCTCTCTCTCTCTCTCTCTCTCTCTCTCTCACACACACACAAATACACACACACACACACACACACACACACACACACACACACAAATGATGTCCGGGAAAAGGTGCTTGTTTTATTGAGTTAGGAACTGAGACATTTACAGATGAAATAATGAGTAGCTAGGGCTTTTAGAGATGAACAGGAGCCCAGGATGAGGTCTAGGAAAACTGGGTTAGCCTTTTCACCGTACTATCTGTCTGCTTTTGTATGTATAAGAATTTTGGAAAGCAAAGCCTCCCCCACTCCAGGGGAGAATTGAGACTTGCTGTAGCCGGCTGTGCGGGCTCTGGCGCCACCCGGCGTCAATCTCCGGAATGACACGCTGAGGCGCTCCAGATCCTCGCTGCTTGGCTCTTTCGCTAGTCACGTTGAAGCGAGGCGGCAGCAGCAGCCTCAGACCCACTCGGTGCTGCCCGGCATTATAGAAGCCTCTTTGGCACCCTGGCCCAGCCACGTTCTCCCAGGCGCGTCTGATCCTCAGGACCTGTTGCCATCCGGACCATCTCACTGTCTGAAGACGTACCCCCCCCCCCCCTTTTTGAGACAAGGGCCCTTTGTGTATCCTTGGCTGTCCTAGACCTAGCTCGGTAGACCAGGCTGGATGGACTCAGACTCTTCAAACTCCACCTGCCTCTGCCTCCCAAGTGCTAGGATTAAAGGTGTTTACCACCACTGCCTGGCAGAAGACTTGCTTTTGAGTAGATCTGATTTGGCACAAAGACTGGCCCCCTTTCAGTGTGTATACTCTATGGCCTTCAACTCTCAAAATCTGAGGGGAGACAAAAGCATAAGATAAATCCATGATGTGTACAAATTGGAATTTTGGAAACAAGGACAATGATTTTAAAAATAGGAGATAAAATTAAAAATAAGACATCTCTAAAAATATACAAAAATTTCCCAGAACTAATTTCCTTAAGAGTATAGATTGAAAAGTCCTGGACAGTACGCAGTAAGAAAGACTCATGGCATGGCATGTGACAGTGGTGGTTTTTGACTGGTTGGAACCTACCTGCAAGTGAACACAGTATGGACTGCTAGGTGGATTTCCTTCCATAGTCTGGGCAGTAGGTGCTACGGATGCATTAGGATGCATCCTGCATGGTGAAGACAGCTAGCTTGCAAAGTATGGTATGTGCCGCACCTCAGTCAGCTTGTAATGACCCCAAGATTCGTGTACTCACCACACCCTGAGCCGGGAGACCTTGATAAGGTCCCTGGAAGGTGTGCCAGCTCCCGGCTGGTCCAGATCATATGTAACTGCCAGGTTCCTTATCTGAGACTTGTACAGATCTACAATGCCCCTGTGAGCAACCTGAAACTAGTCACACCACAGAGGTCTAGGGGCCTCAGGCACCAGGTACAGCGGTCATTGTCATGGATAAGCAAGCAAAGCCCTTTCTCATATCCCAAGAGCTTAAGAGCTGCCAGGTGGGGAAGGGGGGGCTTTGCTTAGGAGTTCTCTGAGACCCTTCCTGTTGTCCCTGATATAGTCTAAGTCTTGGCATGAGAAGGGACCTAAGAGCCACTAACCAAGCAGAGTCGGTGCCGGGATGGGATTGGCTCATAGTTCCCCTCCACAGAACAGGTAATTTTCAGGAGCAAACCCATGAGACTCCCATCTGAAGGTTACCTACCTACACATGCTCAGTCTTGGAGCCTTTACAGGGTAGTGTCCAGTTGTAGAAAGATGTATACGTGTGTGTGTGTGTGTGTGTGTGTGTGTGTGTTGTTTGCAGAGTAGGACTTCACAACTGGTTAACTGAGGTTTAAGCTTGCACTGAAGGGCAAATTCAAAGGATGGTTACCTTGACTCTCCAGGTCAGGCCCTTAGGCCCAGTACCTCCCAGTAACTACAGAAGGTCTCAGAGAAGCTGTTTTGGCTTCCACTAGGCCCGCCCTTCTGTGGCCAGATGCTTTTTTGTTTTGGGTTGTTTGTGTTGTTTTGGTTTTTGTGTGTTTTTGAGTCAGGGTTTCCCTGTGATGCCCTGGCTGTCCTGGAACTCACTCTGTAGAGCAGGCTTGGCCTTGAACTCAGAGATCCACCTGTCTCGGAATCAAAGGTGTGTGCCACCTCGCTTGGATTTTTTTTTTTTTTTTTAATTTTTAAGGTGTTTGCGTGTGCTCACATATGTAATACATGCAGGTGAGCACACATGTACAGTGTCTAGACATCGATGTCGAGTGTCTTCCTCATAAAATTCTAAAACATTTTAAAAATGTTTTGTTTTGTTTTGAGACAAGATTTCTCTGTGTAGCCCTGGCTGTCTTGGAATGCTCTATAGTCCACGCTGGCCTTAAACTCAGAGACCTGCTTACCTGTCTCCCAAGTACTGGGATTAAAGGCATGTGCCATGGTACCAGGCTTGTTTTTATTTTTATTTTTAATTAGTTGTGTGTATGTGGGGGGGGGGGGTACAGGTATCTGGAGGCCAGAGCTGTGCAACCCTCCCTGGTGCTGGAGTTATAGGCAGTATAAGTACTGGGAACAGAACTCAGGTCCTGTGCCAGGGCAGAATACACTAGTATCCATGAGCCATCTTTCCAGCCCCTTTCCAGCTTTTCTTTTGGAATAGGCTCTCACCTGGGACATTGGCCAACCCCAGGCATCCTCCTGTCTCAGCCTTTCTGGTATTGGGATCACAGGTGCATGCTACCATACATATGGGTGCTGGAATCCTGTAACACATGGTCAGTGTAGATGTGGCATCAGTTGTGCTTGAGCCCAAAGTTGTCACACTGTTTGCTTTCTATTGCTGTGATAAAATCATGACCAAAAGTAATTTACAAGAGGAAAGGGTTGATTGTCTTACAGGTCCTGATCACAGGCTCACTGAAGGAAGTCAGGGCAGGAACTCACACCGAGCAGGAACCTGGAGGCAGGAATTGACGCAGAGGCCACGGAGGGATGCTGCTTCCTGTGGCTTGCTCAGCTTGCTTTCTTATAGCACCCAGGACCTGCCCCAAGGTGGCCCCATGCACTGTGCTGAGCCTTCTCTCAACAAACATCAACCAAGAAAATGTCCCACAGCCTTGCCTACATGCCCATCTGATGAAAGATTTTTCTCAGTTGAGGTTCCCTCTTCCCACATGACTCCCGCTTGTGTTAAGCTGACAGCAAACTGCCACAATTCCTCTGGCCTTCCTTGGCCCTGTGATTCTGCTCTGACCACCACTTTTGTCTCTGAGAAAGGATGATAGTTCTGTTCTAGTCCAGCCCTTGCCAGTTTCATGTCACTTACACCTGCAGCCTTTTAGGTTATTTAACTTGTTAATCTCCTGAAGTGATTCCAGCTCCTGACTCCCAGAGTCCTGATTGCTGTATTTAATTTTTTAGTATTCTGTGCACCATGTCTGAGAGGTGTGGGTACCACCCTCACCAGGGCAGCCAGAAGGCATGAAGAGTGCAGATGGGCACGGCATTGCTTGCTTTCCTCATTACTCTGTCAAAACACCTGACAAAAGCAGCTCAAGTACAGGAAGGTTTATTTGGCTCAGGTTTGGCATCCAGTGTGCCACGACAGGGTGGCCAGAGGCAGAAGCAGCTGGTCACCTCCCATCCTCAGTCAGGAGCAGAAATGAGTGCTCCCATTCATCTCACTTCCTCCATGTTGCCTTTATTTCCTGTTTTCCTTGTGGGGCCTGAATCCATCATGAGGTGACATTCACATTCAGGGTGGGTCTTCCCTCAGAGAAACCTCTCTGGAAACATCCTCACAGACAGGCCCCAAATTCTATTTCCTAAAAGACTCTTAGTCCTGTCCAGTTATCTCCTAAAAGACTCTTAGTCCTGTCTGGTTGACAAGGAAGGTTACCCATCAAGGGTGTCTGCCCACTCATCCTTAATTGTACTTGAGACACCTGGCCAGCTCCTCCTAGACCACTGTAGCCACAACAGTGCCATCTCTCGCACTAGGTTCAACATCAGAGTAACTGCCCCTCTTTAGTAAAGGACATTTACTACATATGGCCCAACCTTCCCAGCCCCAAGGGACAATGACCCTCTCATATGGTCATTCCCCTCCCTCCTATCGTGGAAGGCAGACCAGTGTGGAAAGACATGTGTTTCTATATCTCTTTCTCCATGACTATCTCCCTTGAGATGCCCATGACACTGCGCTTCAATCTTCAGGCCCCTCATCCCCCAAACCTTGGGTTATAGTTCTCTGTGCTAATAACACTGGCTCCTCCTTCAGGTCTAAGAGATCTCACTATGGCTGCTCCACATTCTGGCCTAAGTCCCTAACAAACCACCTCAGATTTACTAACATCCAGTAACTACGTTCTTGTGCTCACAAGGCTCAGGAGGTCAGGAGTAATGAGAAGGCAGAGGGAAGGGCAAGTTGTCCCTGCTCTGCCAGACTGGAGTAAACTCGGAAACCTGGAAGAGAAGAATGTGTGTGTGTGTGTGTGTGTGTGTGTGTGTGTGTGCATGTCTGTGTGTGTGTGCATATGTGTGTGTGTGTGGCTGGGAGCATGTGGAATCATCATCTCTTACATATGGTCTGGCAGCTGGGGCTGACAGTCAGCCAGAACCCTGCATATGCCTCTTCACAAGCTCCATGTGTACCAGCTGGCTTGAGGCCCCTCCAACCTGGTGGCTGAATTCCCAGAGACAGGGCCCCAAGGACAGTACTGGAGGAGTCCGTGTATTTATGCTGCAGTCTGGGCAGTTACACAGTGTCCCTTACACCATGCCTCCTAATTTCAGGAAGTCAAGATTGCTACTGTAGTCACGCAGACATGACCCAGCTACACCATGGGCTCCAGCCTCCTCCAATCACTTGCCCCAGCTTGGCTGTTCTGCAGCTGCTTGGGAACACTAAAATGGTGAATTTCTAGCATTTTCTATTTCTGGACAGGTGAGTTTGCCTGAAGAAAAGATTTCCCTAGATCTAGGAAGATAGGTGTTTGATGACCCAGGAGGAGTGGCAAGTTATGGGCCAGCACTGAGTCCAGAGGAAGGAGGCCAGAGAAAACCCATTACCTTCCTGTCTGTCTGTGGGTGGTAATATTGGGGACACTATGCCTGCACCCCTTCAGGAGAGGGTGGATTAAAGGCAGTGTGTATTTTTCTTTCTTCTTTTTTCAAATAAGGAGGTTAATTTAGGTGCGTGGTTCCAGGAAGTTAAAGGGCTACAGCTGGCAATGACCTTCTTGCTGGCAGAGTCCTGTGGGACATCCTATGCACAGCAAACAGGATGTGGCCATGCACTCTACTCTCATTTTCTTTCTAACCCACGTTTTCCTTTTCTTTTCTCTTTTTATAGGAATGCAATGTTTTGTAGAACTTTAATGTTGCCTTTTAACTGCTGTTCCAAAGTAATTTTGCAATATTTTAATAAGTCAGAAATGATAAACTTTGGACATGGGGTGTATATCAATGGTATCTTCTTTTGTTGTCTTTAAATTCAACTTGAGCCAGGCAGTGGTGGCACACACCTTTAATCCCAGCATTTGGGAGGCAGAGGCAGGTGGATTTCTGAGTTCGAGGCCAGCCTGGTCTACAGAGTGAGTTCCAGGACAGCCACGGCTACACGGAGAAAAACCAATATATATATATATTCAACTTGAGATTAATAAGACCTGAAACAGAAGCTGTAATAGAACAGAACAGAGCTGATTCTGACACTGAGAGGCTGCTCTCAGAGAATCTTAAGCTCTCACAAAAGGCAGTGGCTGGTTCAGGACAGGGGTGAGATATAACAGAAGCAACAGATCGGCTTTGGGGTTTTATTGTTTTTGTTATGTTTTTTTCTTGAAATGCTGGGAACTGATGGATTGTTTGAGAATTCAATCAGTTAGTCAGGTGAACATGAAGCTGGACTTAGAGATAATTGTGAGCAGCCTCACATGAGTGCCTGCCTATGTTTAACTACAGGAAAGGAACGCCTCATTTAAATATATCTAATTACTAGAGGAGCTGAACATCACTGTGTGAGTGTATACGTGCGTGCGTGCGTGTGTATGTGTGTGTTTGTGTGTGTGTGTTCTTGTGTTTTTGAGTCTGAGTGTGGAAGACCCCCGAGTTTGGGGAGACCCTCACTCAAGCCTAGGGAAGACGCGACCCCCCAATGACTCATGAGAGACCAAGCTTGCTGCAAGCACACGAGGTTTATTCGGGAAGGCA
>JADRCH010000093.1:5181568-5235640 GCA_019843965.1 Rhynchomys soricoides | reverse complement strand
GCTTGAGCCATGGAGGGGGGTTTTGTGCAAGATCCCCCCAGACAAAGATGTAGGGGGCCTAATCAGCTTGGCCCTCTGGTCCTTGGAGGACAATGGCTCTTACTGCAGAGATAACAGACAGGTCAAGAGTGCCTTTGGGGGGCCAGCCAACATCGAAGGTTGGCCACTCCAAAGAACAGAAAGTCTGCCACAGTCCTTTCTTAACCTCTACTGACAAATTGTGTGCCTTATCTTTGATTTCAGTCCAGTGGTCTAAAGACAGAGTCAGATGAGTTGCCACAGTCTGTCCCATCGTCAGTCGGAAAGTCAGACACACAAATAACACAAATAAACAAAAAGACAGAAGACACAATCCGAACCGCCCCAAGCGTGTCCTCCACAAAAGCGAAAGTGTGGCGGACAGCTTCGGGTGTGCAGGAAACAGAAGGGCTCGACCAGAGCCCACCAGATAGGAGTCTTCCGGGCATCCACGGCACTCTTCCCCTCCTGGAGCGTGCTCCAGGGCCACAGCCTGTGGTCTTTCCTGACACGTCTGTCGACCACCACTCAGAGACTCTTACAAGACAAAGAGCAGCCGCAAAACCAAAAGCGCTTTTCAGACAGATCCAAATTTTACCCAACACAGATGAACACAGACACGGACAGAACCTCACCTCCAAGTGGGTTCTTGGAGACTAGGGTGGTCGCAAAATCCCGGACGAGCCCCCAATGGAAGACCCCGGAGTTTGGGAAGACCCTCACTCAAGCCTAGGGAAGACGCGACCCCCCAATGACTCACGAGAGACCAAGCTTGCTGCAAGCACACGAGGTTTATTCGGGAAGGCAGTGCACTGGGCCGAGCTCATAACCCACACCGGGGCAGAGGAGATCGACCCTGAGCAGCTGAAGTTCATTGTGACATCTGTGGTTGATCAACAGGATAACCATTTCCCAAAACAATTCTCAGAATAGATGTCACTGTGACATTTTATGGTGAGCCTATTCCTGGAACAGGGTGCGCCAAGGCAAAACAACCATTTCCCAGAACTGTCTGGGGGGGGGGGTGAGTTTAGCCCACCTTAGGCCCTGGGTGACCTATGGCTCTAGTGCTGAGTCTAGGAGCATTTTTCTTCTCTTTTTAAAAAGCCAGGGTCTTTCAAGTGCACGACATATGTGCTTACATCAGAGGACAGATAGATGTGGGGGTCATTCCTCACTTGCTATCTACCTTGGGTGGTTTGGTTTGGTTTTCTGAGACACAATCTCTCACTAGCCTGGAGATGGATGGTCAGTGAGCCCAATAGATCTACCTATCTCTGCCTCTCCAAGTAAGGATTACAAGCATGCATACCTGATACCCAACTTTTTCTTGTGGCTTTGGAATTCAGTGTTTGCATGGCAAACACTAAACAGGCTGAGTTATCTCCTCAGCAGTTTGAACATACTTTTAAAAACAATGCCTGTGGTTCTTAGTTACTGTCAGGTTCCTCTTTTATTTAAGAATGTCTTCAGGGGCTGGGCATGGCAGTGCACGCCTTTAATCCCAGGTGGATCGCTGTGAATTCAAAGCCAGTCTGCCCTACAAATTGAATTATAGGACATTTAGAACTACATAGACAGATCCAGTCATAAAACAAACCAAAAAAGGGCTTTCAGGGTTGGAAAGATGGCTCAATGGTTAAGAACACTGTCTCTTCTTCCAGTGGACTCAGGTTTTTATCCCAGCACCCACATGGTGGATCACAATCATCTGTAACTCCAGATCCAGGGAGTCTAGTGCCTTCCTCTGGCCTGTGAGGACACCGGACATACAATTGGTGGCAGACTTACATGTGGACAAAACACCTATTGCGGGAAATATTAAAAATAAACTATTTGTATCCCACACTACACCAGGTACCATCTGGCCACATGGCTCCAGTGGGGTGGTCTCAACTCTGGCCTGGAGCTCATGAAATGTCTGTACCCCACTCGCTAAGTTTCCTTGGTGGGTCATTGCCAGGTCAGCCCCACACAATGACTGCCCACCCCCTTGGTCAGCCGCCACAACACCAAGCAACCTGGTAGAAACAAAACTCTAGAAACTTATAATTAAACAGTCAAATTTATATATCAATAAATTCTCAATTCACAAGATGCCCACATAATAATATCAGAGCCAATTGATAATGGTACAAGCTGCCCACCTAGATAGACAAGTTACCCCAATTGTTCTATTCCTATATGATATTATATCTACCTGTGGCTAATAAAACCTGCTGGTTCTGAATCATCCTGTCCATCACCCTCCATCTTGCTTTCTCCCCTAAGTCATTCTCTGTCCCTGCAACTCTTAGCTCTGCTTCTCTTTTCCCTGTCTAGTCACAGGCCTTTTGCTGAACTAATATTTAAATAGACTGGACAGAGAAAATCCTGCCACAAACACCCATGCACATTAAAATAAAATAAATGGATAAATTTAAAATGGCCTTTATAAGACAGAAATTGAGGGGTCCTACCCATGGGTGTCAGCCAACCAGTAGACAGTGGAGAACCATGCCTGGCACATGGCAGCTACTCTAATTAGGAGGCTGTCAGATCGATGGTGGATGCACCAGGGTGGGGGCTTGGTATGGGCGTAATGTTCTCAGCTCTGGTCTCTTTTCCCCTTCTGATTCCTCCCCTCTCTGTCTCTCTCTGTGTCTCTCTCTCTGTCTCTCTCTCTCTCTCTCTGTGTGCGTGTGTTCGTATGTGTGTGCATGTGTTCATGTGTGTGTGTGTGTGTGTGTGTGTGTGTGTGTGTGTGAACAACTTAACTAATCCTGTTCAGCTCAAGTTTTTTGGTTTTTGTTTTGCAAAGATCTCGGGGAATACATGAGGAAGGGTTTAGCTCGCTAGCTGCTTCACTTGGGCTGCAAGCAAGTTAAATTCTGGTGCTCACCCTCAGAGGAGCCCTAAACTCAAGATGATTCCAAACTGGCCTATACATTGTGAAAGGCCCTGGAAGAAAAATGCCCCTAGACTCAGCACCAGAGCCCTAGGCCACCCAGGGGCATGAGATGGGCTAAACTCACCCCCCTTAGACAGTTCTGAGAACGGTAGTTTTTACCTTGTTCCAAAAACAGGCCCACCATGAAATGTCATGATGAACTCTGTTCTGAAAATTGTTTTGGGAAAGTAGTTGTTTTGACTTGACTCCTATCCTGTTGATCAACCAAAAATGTTACAATGACCTCTGTTTTGAGACCCTCTGCTCTTTCCCATGACGCATGTTCCCCCTGCTCCCCCTTTTGCTTTGTGGTTTTTCCCTATAAATACCCTAACTTCAGCTGCTCGGGGTCGATCTCCTCTGCCCCCATGTGGGTTATGAGCTCGGCCCAGTGCACTGCCTCCCCGAATAAACCTCATGCGCTTGCAGCAAGTTCAGTTTCTCGTGAGTCATTGGGGGGTCGTGTCTTCCCGTGGCTTGAGTGAGGGTCTCCCCAATTCGGGGGTCTTTCAATTGGACAAAACAAACAAACAGAAGGGGAAAAAGCCCAAGAGAAGGCACAGGAATCAGAGACCCACTCGTTTGCACCTTGGGAATCCCATAAAGAAATGCTAAACTGGAAGTCATAATAGATACACGGAGAAACTGGCTCAGTCCCATGCAGGCCCTGTGCATGCTGCCTCAGTCTCTGAGTTCATAGGAGCTTTGCTCAGTTGTCTTAGAGAGCTTGCTCTTCTGCTGTGCTCCATCCCCTCTGGCTCTTACACACTTTCTGCCTCCTCTTCCACCAGATTCCCTGACCCCTGAAGTGGGGGATCTGATGAAGATGGTCCATTTAGGGCTGAGCGTTTTAAGGTCTCTGTATAAATCCTGGCTGTGGGACTCGGTATTTGTTCACATAGGCTGAAGGAAAAAGCTTCTCTGATGCTGGCTGAGCAAAAGATTAATCTATGAGTGTAGCAGGATGTCGCTAGGAGTCATTGTATCAAAGTTTTGGGTTTTTGTCTGTTTGTTTTTTTCTAAGGCTCTGGGCTATCTACTCTCAGGTTCTTGTCACCTAAGCAGTGCTGGGTGTCAGTTCTGAAGTGGAAATACCAGAGTTTTATTTACATCTCCCAACACTTAATTCTCCCAAGTTTTTCTTCACAGGCTAAAATGATAGCAAAAGACACAGCTCCGGCTTACTGTAAATACAATATTTTGAAATGAGACTATTATGTAACCCATGGCTATATTCCAGGTATCACAGCAATCTAATACCTGGAGAAACTGTGGCAGGAAGGTTGCTTTGAGTTCAATGCTGGATTGAAATACATAGCAAGGCCCTGTCTCAAAACCTAATAAAAATAAAATTACATAAGCAAGTTCTTCTCTAGACTTTTTTTCTCCACAAATTTTTCTCATATAATTTCATTTGAATGTATCTAGTACATGATTATTTTCATGATACCTCTAAGCAACAAAACTGTTTATAAATTCACATTTTATTTACTGGGTCCTGTGATCACATATCTGCTGAAAAGTTGTCTTTGAACTGAGTTATCACTATTATTAGTAAAAAGTACATTGTGAAAGAAATGCAGAGCCAGCATGAGAACTCAAGAAATAAAGGTGCTTGCTACCAAGCCTAACAACATGAGTTCGATCCCAGGGACCCATGTGATAGAAAATAACTGATTCCTACAAGTAATCCTTTGACCCCTACATACGCACCCACCCACTCACCCTCACACATACAAGATAAATAAATAAATGCAATAAAACAAAATAATTATGTGAAAATGTATGCTAAATAATTGTTGAGTGTAAGAAGTAACATTTCATTAGAAACACTTGTCTCGAGATAATGGGGTTCTGTATTTTCCAACCAGTTTATGTATCTATATGGTAGAACAACATGTATTATTCTGTAACTGTGGGTTTCTCCACGAGTGCCCCAGTTCCTGAAATAACAACTCTAAGGCTTAATTTTATATGAATGTATAGGCCATAACATTAGGCTTGTTGGTTTTTTTTTAAGATTTATTTATTTATTTTATGTATATGAGTACACTGTCATTGTTTTCAGACACACCAGAAAAGGGCATCAGATCCCATTACAGATGGTTGTGAGCCACCATATGGTTGCTGGGATTTGAACTCAGGACCTCCAGAAGGGCAGTCAGTGCTCTTAACCGCTGAGCCATCTCTCCAGCCCCTCAATAAGCCTTTAGGTATGTGTTCATAAACTATCCCTGTCTGACTGAGATTGCCATTTGTGTGGTTTGTAGAATAAATCCTGAATCCCAACTAACTATCTAGGATTTAAATTAAGTCAACAAAAAACTCAGCCACAAAAAGTACAGATCAGAAGAGATCAGTTACAAACTCTTAATAACTTTCATAAACTATTGAAAGATAGTAACTGGTTATAGCCTACTATTGGATTAACTACTTAAGAGTTGAGTAATTTGTTACCAACTTTACAAGGTGATTCCAACTTAAACAGTCATAGACAATTAACAGCTGAAGCAGAGAAAGAGTTGACTCATGCAGAGCAAAAGTTGCAGGATGCACATGTGGACTGCCTGGATCCCAAACTTGACTGTATTCTTGTTATCTTGCCTTCTACTCATTTTCAATCTGGACTCATTATGCATAGGGAAGACAATATTTTACGATGGATCTTCTTAGCACATAAACAGAGTTAAAAACTAAAAACTTATGCTGAAAAAGTGTCTGATCTAATTGTAAAAGGAAGAATAAGACTTTGTCAATTATCAGGAACAGACCTAGCAGAAATCATAGTACTTTATACTAATGCTGAATTTACCTCATTATGGGCAATTGATGGAGACTGGTAAAGAACTTGTAGCAATTATTTGTGAAAAACTAACAACAAATATCCTAAAAGCAAACAATTGTTTATAAATAGAACTAATTGGATTCTCCCCTGTATAGTAAAAGGGACACCAATTTCTGAAGCTCCTACATTTTATACTGATACAAATAAATCTTTAATGGCAGGCTATATGTCAGGAAATAATAAGTAAATGAATTCAAAGCCTATATACTTTGGTTTGAAAATCAGAGCTATATGCAATTCTTATGGTTTTATTAGATTTTTCTGAACCTAACAATATAATTATTGACTCATAATATGCAGAGAGGGTTGTATTATATATAGAAACAGCTGAACTTATTCCTGGTAATTCAGAATTAACACTATCATCTATACAACTGTAAAAGAAAATTTGAAACAGAAATTATCTATTATATATCAACCATATTTGATCTCATATGGGATTCCCTCATCTAATGGCACAAGTAAATTAAGAGATTGATCAATTTATTAATAGGAAAAAGGCTAGAAGCCTCTGAATTTCATTTTAAAAACCATATTAACAACAAAGGTTTAAAGAGAAATGTCTTTTTATTACTTTGCAACAAGCCAAAGAAATTGTTAAATATATATATATACATATATAAAGTCCTACTTGCTCTTTGTTTAATCAAGTTTCATTAACAGCTGGAAGTAATTATATGGGTACCCAAAGAAATGAAATTTGGCAGGTGGATGTGTTTGAGTTTTGAAAAGGCTGATTCTGTGATTGCACATTTATTGGACGTGATAGTTTATTGCTGCAATAAAACCCCATGACCAAAAATCCTTCCAGATTTCCAGATCACAATTTATCATTGGCGGAAGAAAGGACAAGAACTCAAGCAGGACTGACTGAACTGGGAAGCAGGAGCTGATGCAGAGGCCATGAGGGGCTTGTCTACCCTGGCTTGCTCAGCTGGCCCTCTTATAGAACCCAGGACCACCAGCCCAGGGATGGCACCACCCACAGGGGCCCTCCCCTCTTGGTCACTAATTGAGAAAATGCCTTACCGCTGGATCTCACGAAGGCATTTCCTCAACTGAAGCTCCTTTCTCTGTGATAACTCCAGCTTGTGTCAAGTTGACACACAAAACCAGCCAGTACAGATGGCTATCATGGGGATATTCTTACAAATTAAGACTGATAATGGCCCCTCATGTGTTTCCATTAAAATGAAATGTGGGGTTTTTTTTGCACATTATAACAATCCAACAGGTCAAGCATTTATATAAAAAGCCAACTCCTACCCTCCCCAATCTGCATGGAGACAGCTCAACAAACCAGCTGAAAAAGGACAGATCATTCCTCAGATTGGCAGAGTGCAAAACCATGGTGCTGAGATGGATGTTTGCTGAAGGACAGATGACCAGGATGGTGCTGAGATGGACATTTGCTGAAGGACAGATGACCAGGATGGTGCTGAGATGGACATTTGCTGAAGGACAGATGACCAGGACTGCTTACAAAGGATTGCCGCACCACTGGATCTTCATAAAGACATTCAGACTGTTAAGATTGTTTTTGCTGTAATAGTTAAACTGTATCTGGCTTTTAGCTTAAACAGAAAGGGAGAAGATGTAGGGGAATTTTTATTCAGCAACATGGCTGCTCTGGCAAGTTCAAAGACTTTCTAGGTCTATATGATCAGGCTGGAATGCAGACATGCCCTGGGTTACAGTATGATCTGGCTGGAATAGACACCCTTAGTATACACCTTTAATCCCTAACAATAATGAAAGTTAGGTTTGTTAGTTGAAGGAAGCAGCCGTGTTTGAAAGTGATATCTAACTGAGGAGAAAACACAGTGATGAATCAGAGAAAGATCTGACAGAATGAGTCAGTGATATGATACACCCAACTCACATGAAACAGGAAAAACACGCTACTTAAGAGCAGTAGGGAGGGGTGCAGTGTGTGTGTGTGTGTGTGTAGCAGGTTTTTTTGTTTTAAGAATGGAACTTAATCTTTATCTACAGGACACAACAGGGTACAAGATTCCACATAGAAATAAACTCAGAGCTAAATAACTCAGAAATAAACAGCTTCATAGAGTATGTACAGTTTATAACTGTTCAAGTATAGTTTTTGTAAAAAGGGCTACAATAACAAACCACATTTAAAAGGAGTTCTTAGTAGAGAAACAGTAAGACAAATTTATGAGAACACAGCATAGTGCAGCACATAGTTAACAACTTTGTGCCTTGACAGGACATTAGAGGTTAAAGGTTCCGGGAGCTCCATCCTGAACTTGAAAGGTGAAGCCTTCAGAAGTAATTTCTGGCACCACGTTTTGATCTTCCTCTTCCTCCACTGAGAAGTACTTCTCAATTAAGTTTAGTGAGGCCTTGTACACAGCCTCGTTTTCATGGCTCTGTAGTGCTTCAGTTTTAACCAACCTCCACATTCTTCAACCATTATACTGAGGTTTTCTGTCTCACCTAGTTTCTTGGCAGCCTGAAAGATATTTGAAATGGCATCAAGAATAACCTGACTTGGTATCTTTTGCACTCAAGAGGTTCATCAAAGGTTCTATTATCCCACAATGAACAAGATACACAATCTGTTCAACAGTCCCACCACTGGTATAGTTGGTTATAGCCCAGGTGGCCTCCTTCTGCGTCTTAAACTCTGCCTTAGAGAGGACACCAACAAGAGACAGGACTAGACAGTGATTCACAACTTGCTGTATCTGGTCCTGGCGTCCGGCTGTAATGTTCAACATTGTCCATGTGGCCTCCTTCTGAATATTTGTTTTGGGGTTTGTTAGCAGGCTGGGAAAGACTGCAAGTGCTCCTGCATCTATCACTTTCTGAGTCTGTTCATTTGTTCCAGTGACAATATTCCCTATGGCTTAGTGCAGGAGTCACAATGGGCAGTTCAGTAGCTCCTAGAAGCTTCACAAGTTGGGAAACAACTCCTTTCTTTACAACCATCTCAATGCACTCATTTGGACCATCAGTCAGGTAGGAAATAGCCCAGCAGGAATCTGCTAGTACTTTTGGATTGTTGTGGTGCAGGACTAAAGTAGGAAGAATCTGCTCAACAGCATCTAAGAGGGGTGCAGGATTCTTGTTTCGACAAAGGTTTGAAAGTGTCCAGGTAAGATTATGTAAGTAACCACATGCCAAGGATGACAGATCAGGAACTGCAAGAAGTGCCAACAGTGGGTCAATTGCACCATGTTTGATAACTAAGTCTTGGAAAGCTGAACCATCACCTGCAATGTTTCCAAGAGCCCACACAGCTTGCTCGCTGATGTGAGCATGGAGAGATGCCAAGAGAGAATGCTGGGATAGCACCTCCATCCACCACAGCTTTGGTCTGTTCAGATGTTCCAGAAGCAATGTTGGTGAGCACCCAAGCAGATTCAAACTGAATGGGACTACAATCAGTTTTGCCCAAAAAGGACACAATTTTGGGATTAAACCAGCTCAAATGATGTTGTCTATAGGAGGCTGTTTCCCTCGAGAAAGCAGTTTCTGAGCAGCTTGAGTAGCTTGGAGCTGGCTCTCCAAATTGTTACTGTTTATGCCTTTAACAATGTCCTCAACAGACCAATTTACAGTACCCTGATTGTTTCGGTTTTCCTGTAGTGGAGAAGTGGCATCATCAGGAAATGAGCTGACATTTCTCCTTTTTAGCATCTAGTCATCTTTTTTAGCTTTCCTAAGTTCCACATTAACTTCTATTCTGTGGCACCACATCTCCGTACTGTCTTTTCCCTTGTTCTTGAATCTGTTAAGCCGGGCAGCTGGTGAATTAGCATTCTCGTTGGTGGACATGGTTGCAGAAACAAGGAGGAAAGCTGCACAGCCAGCTCAGACTTCCACGAAAGTCGGTGCAGGGCTCTCAAGCTGCGGGTTGGTGGCTGTAGAAATGTCCACTACCCCTCAGCCCTCAGACTTTGTGCCATGTGTAGCAGTTTTAAAGAGACGAGTTTCAGAGAGAACAAAATAGACACAGGTGAAAACAGATTGAACCAGAGAATGAGAAGGAGCCAGAAGATTAGAACATATTGCCAAAAGTTAGTATGAGGCCAGACAGAGCAATTCAGTCAGAAGCCAAGAGAAGCAGGACTGAATCAGTCAGCTTTGAAGATTAGATTGTATGGATGCTAGAAGTTTCCAGGCCTGGGCCTAGTGATAGTTGAACAAAGAAGGAAATACTCTGGGCTCAGCCCAAACCATGTATTTGCACAGCTTGGGTATGGCTTTCATCTCATTACTTCATCTGAGGACATAAAAGTGACATTTACACAGCATGGCCTTAGTACAGTTCAAATTGCTGAAATTTGCATACTCAATTTTCAATGATGACAACTTCTGTCACTGCACAAATGACCCAAAAGAAACCCTTTTCTATTCTAATTAATGACCCATGGCACCGCTGATGGGAGACAGGAGTCATTGTTAAACTTTACTATAGCATTAATCACAGCCATTCATCAGGCACAATCAAAATACAGAAGGTACATGCCCTCCTCTCTCAACCCCTAGGTATAGACATGGCAGAAGAAGTGGTCCAAAGCTCTCAAAGGTCCTCATATCTCTAAAATCACCCCCTTTAGATGGATAATATTGATTCCACCTTTCTATCACACCATCTCTTGTTTCAGACCTTAACCTCTGCATATCAGCTATTGAATAATGCTCTGCCTGACTCTTTGGAGAATGTCGTTGGTGCATCCCTCCTGAGCCAAACTCATGACCATTTGTGGCCTTGCCCATTGTCTTATTAGACTCTTTTTTTTTTTTTTGGTTTTTTTTTTTTGGGGGGGGGGGAGTGTTTCAAGACAGGGTTTCTCTGTGTAGCCCTTGCTGTCCTAGAACTCACTCTATAGACCAGGCTGGCCTCGAACTCAGAAATCTGCCTGTCTCTGCTTCCCAAGTACTGGAATTAAAGGCATGTGCCACCACTGCCCGGCATCTTATTAGACTCTTACTTTACCATTAATTAATTGCTCTAAGCCAAATGTCTCTACCACCCCTTATCTTTCCTCTCTCTCTCTTTCTCTCTCTCTCTGGTAACACAAACTCTTATCTTTCCCACATCTCTCTCTTTGGTGACACAAACTGCTTTAAGTCCTCAGCCACAAGCTTTGTGAGCACACGGGATTCTGCAGTAGTCACACCTTAATCCTTAGTACCACCACTCAGCCTCTATGTCCAAACGTTCAAAACGCCTCAAGAACACCACTGCTTCCCACTGAGTGGCATGGGATTTGTGCCCTGGCTGTTTTTTCTAAAACTAATGGTACCTGGTGAAGAACCCTTGCCAATTCCTGTCACTGAGTTTATAGCAACACAGCATGATAAAGGTTCATGTCATAATCTTTCTAGCAGTCCTGGGCATAAACGCTGGTGTCAACAACAGAACATAAGGATTGACTATGTCCCTAGCTATTTACCTCAGTGTTTATCTACGTTCATCCAGGATCTCCGACAAGTGGCTTAAACCATCCCCATCCTCCAGGGCCAAAAATATTCACTGGCCACCATAGTGCTATATAGTCAGTGAGGATTATATTTACTAACAGCAGAAGGAGGTGGTTTTTGACTCTTTCTCTGGGAGGAATGTTGCTTTTATGTCGACCAGTCAGGTATAGTAAAAGACAATATCTGAAAACTCCAGATGGGACTACAAAAGCTTAAGAAACAGCTCTCTTCTGGCCAGTGGCTCGTTGACAGTCTGATATGGAATTGGACACCACCCTTCTTAACCTCGATTCTCCTCCTTTTCTTAATTCTACTACTAGTCACACCCTGCTGTATAAACTTGTCTAGATTTTTTTCAAAAGATTTCTAAGCAGACTTTTAATCAGTTCCTATTACAGAATTACTGGCCCCTAGCTACAGAGCTAGAGGCCTGCAACTCCATGAAGATGAAAGTCAAATTTACCCAAAGGACTTCAATGCTCCCATTCATCAGGAAGTAATCTAATGATAAAATTGCCCCCATTTCCCCCACCTCTGACTGTTATCAATACTAAAACAAGGTGAGGGATGTAAGCCCCTCAAGGCACAAGAGGCAGGCCCCTTCCCCGAGGACCTCCATCCTCTAGGATCTACCTACAGAATGCTAACTGTCCTAATGGCAGCCCCTGCCCTATAGAGTTAAAAGCCCAAACTCAGGACTTGAAATGTCGAAAGGGGCTAAAGTGGATGCATTGGCAGGTCACAACAACGCAAGGGCTTGAGATGCTCCAGGCTCTGATCAGGAGACCTAGTGTCTCAATCTGGAGAGCTTGGAGAGCTGTGAGTGTGGTTAATTCTAGTTATTTCTCGTTCCCTCCAGACAGAGAGGAGAGGACAAGGACGAATTATTCTTGCGTGTGTGTGTGTGTGTGTGTGTGTGTGTGTGTGTGTTCTTGAGTTTCTTGTTACAGGGAAACTTTGACTCTGATGGACACTGACATGGGACAAGTGACTTTAACTCCACTAGAATTGTTCCTTAATCATTTTAAGGATGTTAAAACTAGAGAACAGAATCTCTTTGTCATTATTAGGAAAGATAAACTAACCACATTATGCAGGTCAGAATGGCCCACTTTCAACACCACCTGACCCCTGAAGGGATCCTTTGGCCTGGAATTGGTTCAAGGGATTGAGAAAGTCATTTTCTAACCCAAATTTGGCCTTCTGGACCAAACGCCCTATGTGGTGGTCTGGCATGACCTCCCTGAGGACCCGCCTTCTTGGCTCAAACTTTTTCTCCCCAAACAACAGGCAGAAGTTTTCACTTTGGCTAGCAAAAAGTCCAAGGATACGGAGGAAGAGACATGGGACCACCCATCTCCTTCTGCACCATCCTCTATCTGGTCCTCCAAGGAGGAAGGGAGGAGGATGTTATCTTTCTACTCCTACCTTATTCAATCCCTCAGGCAGAACAACAGCTGCCACAAGAAGCTCTGCAACAAGCAGCCACACCACAGGCAGGGGAGAGGGGACCTGCTGCAGAGACACAAAGCCTCTGGAGGCTTGCTCCAGAGCCTGAGTGATTTCCTTCCAAGCCTGAGTTGGTTTTCTTGCCCCAGTGGATGATCAAGGAAACCAACTTGTCACTATTGGCCCTTTGCCACTGTATAACTGGAGAATTCAGAACTCCCCCATTTCAGACAACTCTTGAGATTTAATTAATCTCTTGGAGACAGTCCCTTTCACCTACCAGCCACTTGGGATGATTGCCAACAGCTTTTGCATGTTCTCTTCACCACAGAAGAAGAAAGAAAGTCTAGACAGAGGCCACGAAACTGGTTCCTGGCCCCACAGAGGAACCCAGTAGTAACCAAGCAGCTATCGATGCTGGCTTTCACTTAAATCATCCAGATTGTGACTTTAACACAATTGAGGGTAAGGGGAGACTCTTGGCCTACCAATAGGCTCTGTTGGCCCACGATGACCCACTAATCTGGCCAAAGTATATGGCATTAGTCAGGGAGATAATGAGAGCCCCACAGCTTTCTTAGAGAGGGTCATGGAGGCATTATGACAATATACCACATGGACCCTGAATTATCAGAAACAAAAGCATCTGGCCTTTATTAATCAGGCAGCACCAGACATCAAGAGAAAGCTCCAGAGGGTTGAGAGGTTAGGAGAAGAGAATCTGACTTAGTGGCAGATAAAGTATTTAATGGAAGAGAAAGTGCAGAGAAGCATGTGAAGGCAGAGAAGCAAATGGAGGAAAGATAGGTGAGAGAGCAAGGCAGCAGACTCAAGACCTGGCAAGATCCTGTTGGCAGCCATGGCCAAACCAGAAGATCATAGGAGACACCTAAAACAGATGGCTTCCAGAGAATGAGGTAAGGGGGCCCTAAGGATGGAGAACTCCTCTTCTTGGGAAAGAACCAATGTGCTTATTGTAAGGAAGAGGGCCACTGGGCCAGGGAATGCCCCAAGAAAAAGAAGCCTATTCAAACAGTGGCCTTGGAAGATGGAAATAGACATGAAGAATAGGGGGATGAGGTTCAGACGCCCTCCCCAAGCCCACGGTAACCCTAAAAGTGGAGGAGAAACCCACCAGTTTCCTTGTTAACAGCAGAGCCCAATGTTCTGTCTTGCTGAAACCCAAGGGTAAAGTTTCTTCAAAAAAAAAAAAAATCCTGGGTCCAAGGGGCGCAGGAATTCAACAATACTCATGCTACCTAAAGAATAGTGGACTTAGGAATGGGTAGAGTAACCCACTCATTCCTCATTGTACCCGAATGTCCATACCTCCTCTTGGGAAGAGATTTGTTGATAAAAATGAGGACACAACTGCCTTTCTCTGCAGAAGAAGCCAAACTATTAGATTCAGGAGGGGAAGCCTATTCATGCCCTGACCACCACTCTAGCTGAAGAGTACTGGTTGGTTGAGCCCCTCCCCACCTCAGAAGACAAAATTACTACTTGGCTAGATCACTTCCCCAATGCTTGGGCAGAGATAGGAAAAGTCAGGATGGCTAAACATTGGACCACAATATTCACTGAGTTCAAGCCAGGGGTGGAGCCTGTATGGGTCCAACAGTACCCCATGTACTTGATTGCCAGGTGTCTTAGTCAGGGTTTCTATTCCTGCATAAACATCATGACCAAGATGCAAGTTGGGGAGGAAAGGGTTTATTGAGCTTACACTTCCATGCTGCTGTTCATCATAAAAGGAAGTCAGGACTGGGACTCAAGCAGGTCAGGAAGCAGGAGCTGATGCAGAGACCATGGAGGGATGTTCTTTACTGGCTTGCTTGCTTCTCCTGGCTTGCTCAGCCTGCTTTCTTATAGAGCCCAAGACTACCAGCCCACAGATGGTACCACCCACAAGGGGCTCTCTCCCCCTTGATCACTAACTGAGAAAATGCCTTACTTCTGGATCTCATGGAGGCATTTTCTCAACTGAAACTCCTTTCTCTGTGATAACTCCAGCTTGTGTCAAATTAACAAAAAAACCAGCCAGTACAATTGACCCCTTGTCAACTTGACACACAAATACATCTCTATTAAGCCTCAACCCATACTTTCTCATTCATCCCCAAAAGCTAAATAACTTTAAAAGTCCCACAGTCTTTGCAAATTCTTATATATCAAAATTTCAATCCCTTTAAAAATATCCAATCTCGCTCTTCAGGCTTGGGCTTCGGTTCCGGAGACATGGATAAACACACCAAGTGGGATTGTCAGGAAATACGGACCGGCTATGGTGCCTCCCTCTGGAAAATGGTGAAGAAAATTGAAATCATCCAGCATGCCAAGTACACTTGCTCCTTCTGTGGCAAGACGAAGATGAAGAGGCGAGCCGTTGGCATCTGGAACTGTGGCTCCTGCATGAAAACAGTGGCTGCAGGGCCTGGACCTACAACACCACTTCTGCAGTCACAGTGAAGTCTGCCATCAGAAGACTGAAGGAACTGAAAGACCAGTAGAAGCCCTACTCTCTGAGACTTGCCTAGCCTGTAATAAATGGGTTAATTTACATAAAAATATCCAACCTCTGAGAATTCAAAGTCGTTTAACCATTACAAGTCTCTTAACTGTGGGCTCCACTAAAATACCTTCCTACTTTAGGAGGGAAAATATATCGGGGCACAGTCACAATCAAAAGCAAAACCAAACTCCAACTGTCCAATGACTGGGATCCACTCACAATCTTCTGGATTCCTCTAAGGGCTTGAGTCACTTCTCCAGCTTTGCCCTTTGTAGCACACACCTTGTCTTCTAGGCTCCAGATGCCTGAATTCCACTGCTGCTGCTGTTCTTGGTGGTCATCTCATGGTACTGACATCTCCAAAACACTGCAACTAGACTTTATCAACAGCCTCTCATAGGCTCTATTCATGGTGCCAAGCCTCACCTCCTTTGCCTGACCCCTTCAGTCCTGGGCCATCAATTGCCACTGAGGCTGCACCTTCACCAATGGCTTTCCGCGGCTTCTCACAGTGCCCAGGCCTCAGCTGCTCTTCATGACTTCTTCATGCCTTCAAAACCAGTACCACCTAGGTGACTCTTAAACATTACCAAGTCCAGCCACATCGAAAGGTACAACCCTGGCTATCTCTGGAGCGCAGCCTCTGTGCTCTCAGAAAATACTTCTCAGAAGATTTCACCTCAATGATGCTAGTCTCTTCCCAATCACTGCCAATTTCCCAGCTCCAGGTAACCAGCATCAATAGTCCCAGTAATGCAATGGTTTTGCTTTAGTAGTTCTGGTATCTTGTTAATCACAGCTGATTTCTTCAGCCCCAGCTAACCAAAACCACAGAATCTTAAATCAAACTAGCAATGGCCCTGATAAGAGTCTTTAATCTTCCCCCTGAAATTTCACAAGCCAGGCCTCCATCTTCTTCACTGTTCTCAATATTATCTTCCAAGCTTCTACAGAACACCCCACAGAGCTCTTAACATCCCAATGATTCTTCTAGCTCAAAGTTCCAAAGTCCTTCCACAGTCCTCCCCAAAACATGGTCAGGTTGTCACAGGAATACCCCACTTCGCTGGTACCAATTTGTCTTAGTCAGGGTTTCTATTCCTGCATAAACATCATGACCAAGATGCAAGTTGGGGAGGAAAGGGTTTATTGAGCTTATACTTCCATGCTGCTGTTCATCATGAAAGGAAGTCAGGACTGGGACTCAAGCAGGTCAGGAAGCAGGAGCTGATGCAGAAACCATGGAGGGATGTTCCTTACTGGCTTGCTTGCTTCTCCTGGCTTGCTCAGCTGGTTTTCTTGTAGAGCCCAAGACTACCAGCCCACAAATGGTACCACCCACAAGGGGCCCTCCCCCCCCATCACTAATTGAGAAAATGTCTTACCTCTGGATCTCATGGAGGCATTTTCTCAACTGAAACTCCTTTCTCTGTGATAACTCCAGCTTGTGTCAAGTTGACACAAAACCAGCCAGTACACCAGGAAAGGCATAAACCCCCATATCAGGAGGCTATTAAATGTGGGGATCCTGAGACCACCCGTTTTGGCCTGAAACATTCCCCTCCTGCAAGTCAAGAAGCCCAGAACTAATGATTATAGGCTGGTACAAGACTTAAGAGAGGTATGTATATCCACCCAACAGTCCCTAATCCCTATACCCTCTTGAGTGATGCTTCTCCTGAGTGCCAATGGTATACAGTGCTGGATTTAAAGTATACTTTCTTCAGCTTACTCTTGGCACCCAACGGCTAAGACCTCTTTGCCTTTGGATGGCATGATCCAGAGTGCAGGATTAACAGGCAGCTGACTTGGACGCATCTGCCCCAAGGACTTAAAAAACTCATCTACCCTCTTCAATGAGGCCATCTATGAAGGTTTGAGTGAGTACAGAACCCAGCACTCTAGCCTGACTCTCTTGCAGTATATAAATGACCTCCTGGTGGCAGCAGAGACCAAACAAGAATGCCTGAAGGGAACCCAGGACCTCTTGCAGGCCCTGGGTAATAAGGACTACCAAGCCTCTGCTAAGAAAGCACAGCTCTGCCAACCACAGATGACCTATCTATGGTACGCATTAAAGGTAGGTCAGAGATGGCTCTCTGAGGCCAGGAAGGAAACTGTCCTGTGCCTTCCAACACCCTAGACTCCCTGCCAGGTAAGGGACTTCTTGGATTCTGCAGAATATGGATACCAGGCTTTGCAGAAATAGCTAAACCACTATATGAGGCCACCAACATGCCTACTGAGAGCTTTATGTAGACAGAGAAACATCAGAAAGCCTTTGATGCATTAAAGAAGACCTTAATTTCTGCTCGAGCCTTGAGGTTGCCAGAGGTGACTAAGCCCTTTCATCTCTTCGTGGACAAGGGATCTGGGATAGCAAAAGGGGTATTGACTCAGACTCTCGGGCCCTGGTGTCAACCAGTGGCATACCTCTCAGAGAAATTAGATCCAGTACCCAGAGGCTGGCCCCTTTGCTTACACATCATCTCCGAAATGGCCCTCATGGTCAAAGATGCTGACAAACTGTCATTGGGTGCTGCTGCTACAGATCCAGATGAGACCAACCACCATCTCCTTGGACCTGCCTGGGAAAATGAAGCTGCTCATCTGACTGAAGACTCCCAAGACAAACACGTTGAGATCTACAGATGACAGCTGAGACCCACAGAGACTTGGGCCCTTCCAGCTACAGATGAACTCTCTTGCCAAAGTCAAATGGCTACTGAACTTGGGGGAAGCTATAGTAAGGAAAACATGATGTCTGTCTAGATTAATCAAATGTTGCTTAAAACTGATATTAATATCCTCACAAACTCATATACCTGTACACCTTAGGGAACAAATTAATTGGCTCAATAGTCCCTTGTCTTCCTAGCCCTCAGTTCCATTACCCCTCTGGCTTATGTTGTGCTACCCCTTCAGCCTGTGTAGTGTTTTAATTTGATCCTTCCACCCTGCCCCAAATTTTCACTACAAATGACACAGTCACTCCAGTGATGCCTTTCCTCTATAAAAAGAAAAAGGAGGAACTCTGGAATGTAAAACCATGCCAGGACATTTGGTAAGGTAGAGCAGGTTGAGACCCGGAGATTCAGTGAGCACACAGCTGAGACTTAGGCAACTCCCAGCTCCCTGCCAGACTCCTGACTTGGAACATGAGCCATGCTCCTCACATAAAAGAAATGTGTCCTATGCTCACATAGGCTCAAAGCAGAGTTCTCCATGCTAATGAGGTACATAGAGGCCTGGAAGGCTTAGCCAATAAGATTCCTTTCCCAAACATTCCTCCCTGTAAAAGGTATTTAATCTCAGGCCTTACCTGAGAAGTTTGGTATGGTTTTACATCCCACAGGGCCAGAGCCTATCACCAAGTCTGATGCTATTTAAGAGGTACTGAAACAGCACCCCTTTCCTTCATTGATGGCTCACCAAGGCCAGAATTACCAGTCTCTCCTCTTAAATCCCCCTAGGATAACCTTTCATGTCCCAACTGCCCTGATCCCAGCTACCCTGCTGCCTGACCCATACCTCAATGGGCCACTTCTTGACTGCTCAGACATTTTGGCCCATATCCATGGAAACAGACTAGCTCTTCAGGACACCCTTTGATAGATGCAGAGGTAACATGGTTCACCAATGGTAGCAGCTTCATTCAGGATGGACAGGGGTATTCAGGGGCAGCGGTAGGCTCATACACTAAGATCATATGGGCAGGAATGTCAGCCGAGAAAGCTGAACTGGCAGTTCTGACCAAGGTGTTAGAGCTGAGGAAAGACAAGAGACTCAGATAGCCAGTGTGCCTTTGCTACTGCTCACGTCCATGGGACTGTTTACAGGGAGAGAGGCCTCTGACAGCAGAAGGAAAGACTATCAAAAATAAAGAGGAAATCTTCTCCCTACTAAAAGCTCTATGGGGGCCTAAAAAAATCTGGCCATCATTCACTGCTTGGGACACTGAGCAGAGAGGGAAGGACCCAGTCTCAGAGGGCAACAATAGGGCAGATGAAGCAGCCTGACATGCATCCCTAGAAATTAGACTACTCTTGCCCCTGACTTCCCTGGATCTGGGAGATGCTACGCTCCCTGACCACCATTAAGTACTCAAAAGATGACATAACCTGTCATGTCCCAATGTTATGAAGGATGGTGGGGAACAAACTCATTGTGCCAGAAGAAATGGGACTGCGCATATTTCAGAAGATCCACCGCTCCTCCCACATGGGCATCCAGAGAATGCAGAATTTGATACAGCATGCTAATATCAGAATTAGGGATGCCAACTCAAAGATAGCTGAGATTGTCAAGAACTGTAAAGCCTGCCAGCTAACTGATAACCGTGGCTAATGAGAAGAGCCCTGCTAATAAGTTTAGAGGCACAAAGCCTGGAGCCTTTTGGGAGACAGACTTCACAGAGGTAAAACCAGGAGAATTTGGATATAGATATCTCCTGGTGGTTACAGATACTTGTAGAGGATGAACTGAGGCCGTGCCTACCAAACACGAGACCATTCAAACTGTAGCAAAGAAACTGTTAGAAGTTTTTCCAAGGTATGGCTTCCCTCGACTTATAGGATCAGATAACGGACCTGCTTTTGTATGTCAGGTAAGTCAGGGATTAGCAAATATTCTGGGGATTGACTGGAAACTTCATTGTGCATATAGACCCCAGAGCTCAGGACAGGTAGAAAGGATGAACAAGACCTAAAAGAGACCTTAACTAAATTGGCCAAGGAGACTGGCGGTGAGTGGGTTACTCTTCTTTCTTCCCTTTGCCCTTTAGAGGGTACGAATTTCCCCATATCAGATCAGACTCACCCTCTTTGAGATCATGTTCAGTTCCCCCCCCCCCATCATTCCTAACCTTCAGACACCACTGAGTCAGATGACCTCCAACTGTTGGACGTCCTTGAGGGTGTCCAATGGGTCCACAAGCATATTTGGCCTAAACTCCATGCCCTCTATGAAACAGGTCCAGCTCCAGATTCTTATTGATTCCGGTCTGGAGACTGGGTCCTAGTCAAGAGATGCCCCCAAGGGATGCTAGAGCCTTGCTGGAAAGGCCCGTATGTCATCATTCTGACCACCTCCACCAGGCTGAAGGTTGACTGTGGATTGCAATGTGGATCCACCATACTCATATCTGAATTGCAGACCTGTTTACAGCTGAAGACCACCTGGACCAGCAGAGAGAAGAATAATGGAAGGCTATCTACCAAGCACCCTTCCAACCCTCTCAAGCTCAGGTTATAGCGATCCTGATGAGCCTCTTTACTGTATGTACTGCAAAACCCAACCCCCGTCAGCCCCTTAACCTTACCTGGGCCATCATCAATACAGCCACAGGGAAGATTATCCACTCCACTTCCTGAGGTGCGTCCCTGGGTACCTGGTTCCCTGATCTCCATGTCGACCTCTGTTATTTGTTGGGTAAAGAATGGGACCTCCCCCTCTAAAATAACTTGGGTACAGCCCCTGCCAGATTATGGCTGCATCACATAATTGGTGCAATCTCAGAGCTGTGACCAACGCAATAAATGTAGAGGCCCTGAAGCCTTCTTCTTTGTAGCATGGGGATGCGAAACCTCCCGGATGGATAGACTAGAAGCCCTCTAGTAAGAACCTCATCACCACGACCAGGTTCAATACCTGGGCTGTGGGGAGAAATGCAGTCCTCTTGTTTCAGATTCACAGATGACGGTAGGAAGGCAGGCTGGACTACTGGTAAGCCGTGGGGGACGAGACTTTATGCTTTTGGTAAAGACCCTAAAGTCCTGTTCACTATCTGACTCTTTTCAGGTCACCAGTGCATCCAGACCTGAGTTAGCTGAGTCATGCTGGCTATGCTATGAGATAAGATCTCCCTACTTTGAAGGCATAGCCCTGATTGGAAACTTTACTGAAACTGAGAACCCCAATGAGTGCATATGGCAACAAGGTGAGACCAGGCTAACCTTACAGGCCACAGAAGGTCAGGGTACCTGTATAGGGACAGTCCCCGAGGACTACAGCCACCCCTGTAACCGGACCTACAGGATGAATCTGGACGATAAATACCTAAAACCTGGGCTGGAGAGATGGCTCAGAGGTTAAGAGCACTGACTATTCTTCCAGAGGTCCTGAATTCAATTCTCAGCAACCACATGGTGGCTCAGAACCATCTGTAATGAGATCTGGTGCCTTCTTCTGATGTGCAGGCATATATGCATACAGAACATTGTATACATAATAAATAAATATTTTTTAAAAATACCTAAAGCCATGCACCTGGGCATTGTGAGCATGAATAGCAGGGCTTACCCCATGTGCCCATGGGGCTATACTATATCAGGACAAAGAATTCTGTGTACTTGTCCAGTTACTACCCAGGATCATCAATCACACAGACAACAAAGTCCTAGATTTCCTAGGTGGAACCTCAGGTTTAGTCCCCACAAGAGCCAAGCAAGAACCAATCTCAGTTGTAACCCCAAACTCATGTTTTTAGAATTCTTTGGTTCCAGCATTTACCAATTTGCTAAGATATTAGCCATACCTCCTCCCAGATTCATGCTGTCTCTGATTATCATGGAGTCATTAATGTTAGCAGGGAGGACATTCCTAGGAGGAACGTCAACTATGCACATTATTATACAAACAAGCCTTATGCCCACAACAACCACCAACACTGATGGAAGCCAATGCCTGCTGGCCCTGTACTATGGGCAGGAACCATGTCATTCTGACCCTACCAAGGCCATTATGGACTTGGCATAAGTATGCCTAAAATAAATTGCCTGGTTCCAGATTCTCCAAGTTTGAACCAACACCAGCTAAACTGACACTCTGTTGTCTATAGTGTTTGCAGAGACCCCCCCAGTAGGGGGAGGAGAAGATACAAACATTCCACACATACCCCTGTCTCACATCCAAATATGAGCATGAGGGCTAGGCACTGAGCTGTGGTTCTTTGCAAGAATGCAAGCGCTCTGAACTGCTGGGCCATCTCTCCATCCCCTTAGTCAGATTAGTATTCTATGAGCATCACCTTTCCATATGAGCCCAGATAAAAGGATGCCAAAAGATTTTTAAAGAAGAAAAAGGAAAAAGAAGGAGGAGAAGAAGAAAAAGAAGTAGTAGTAATAGTAGTAGTATTGCTTTTGACTGCTTACTTTCACTCTTGCTGGGAAATTCTTTTTTTTTTTTTTAAGATGTATTTATTATATGTAAGTACACTGTAGCTGTCTTCAGACACTTTTTTTCTTCTTGCTCTGGCCCCACTTACTCCAGCCCTGCTCTCTCTTGCCAGCTCTCTTCAGCCCCACTTTCTGTAGCTGTCTTCAGACACCCCAGAAGAGGGCATCAGATCTCATTAGAGATGGTTGTGAGCCATCATGTGGTTGCTGGGATTTGAACTCACGACCTTCAGAAGAGCAGTCAGTGCTGAGCCAGCTCTCCAGCCCGCTGACAAATTCTTCTACCTTATTGGTTCTTCTGCTTCTGTGGCATTCCTTCACTGACACTGGAACCTAGTCTATTTGGCTTCCAGCATGGGCTGAAAACCAGCAGCTTTCTAGGAATCCTCTAAGCCCTTAACACCAGGTTAAGACTGCTGAGGTACCCAGCTAACAGACTGAGCAGTAACTGGGTTTCAGCCTCCCCAACGTGAGGCAGCCATGATTAGACTATGCAGACAATATCACGGGAGCCAATCTGAACCTTTTAAGATCTTTTTGTTTAGAGACCCCCGACAACACTCTGTAAATAGGAAAAGGATATAAACAGACATTTCTTTGAAGAAGACAATGAGGAAGGCTTCAACAAAAAGATGCCAATGTCTATAGCCAGTAAGGAAAAGCACCCCAAAACACAGTGTGGTGCTACTGCCTGCTCATGAGTGTGGCTGAAATAGAAAAGGAAAAATACTGGTGAAAATGGGGACAGGCTGGGACACTTCCATCTTGCCGACCCGAATATAAAACAGGAAGTTGCTGTGGACAGTGGTGTGGGAGTTCAAAAGATTAATATAGGGCTGGGGAGATGGTAAGATTACTTGCTGTGAAATCAAGAGGACCTGAGTTCAAATCCCCAGCATCCATATAAAAGCCTGGCATGGCCACACTTGCCTGTAACCTAAGCATGTGGGATGGAGGTGAAGACAGGTGGATGCCAGGAGACAAATAGTGAGCTAGCTTAGTCTAAATGGAGGCCTTCATGTTCTGTGAGACTCTGTGTAATGGTTCATGTTAATTTCTACTGTCACAAAATCTAGAATCACCTGGGAGGTGGGCCTCTGAAGATGTCTGTGTAAGATTATTCTGCTTGTGTTAATTGAGGTGGCACCACTCCCTGACTGCGATCCTGGAGAACATAAATGAAGAGGAAGATTAGCAGTCATTGCTCTCCCTTCCATGCATGGGATGTGTCCAGCTGCTTCATACTCCTGATGTCGTGGTTTTGCTACTATGGTGATCTATATTGAAATTCAGAATAAACCCTTTCTTGCTTCTGTCAGATTTTTTTGTGTGTTTTGGTTTTGGTTTATCATAATAGGACAAGAAACTAAGGCTCTCCTGTAGGCATAATGTTATTGTATGTTGTGTAAAAAAATATCCTATTATTCAAATACTGGTTCCTATGCCTCCATATCTGATTGCAGAACATGTCTCCCCAGTTATTCCCTGACTGGTCAATAAAGAAGCTGATCAGCCAATGACTGAGCAGGGGAGAGACTAGGGCTGGATTTCCTCCCAGCCAGGGAAGGTGGGAAGGAAAGAGAGGAAATGAGGATTCTCCACAGGGAGAGAGTCCAAAAGACACCATGAGAAAACACCTGGAGCTCAGAGAGCCTGATCAGTACTAAAATGCAAGTATCACTGGGATTTTGACTGGGAGGGAGACAGATTAGTTTATAGCATTAAAATCAAGTAATACTGCTCAGTTGTTGTGCCCTTAACACTTGTAAAATAAATATAACAATCCAGTCTCAGTTATTTGGGAGCTATCTGGGTTAAGAGGAAAACTTCAACACTTATTAAAAAGTCCCTAACACTCTCCATCTCAGAAAATAAGATGGGGAACATAGAGAGACATACCTAACATCCTCCCTTGGCTTCAACATGTGTGCGTATGGGCGCGGGCACACACACACACACACACACACACCACCGCATGATTACATGTAGAACTACCATATGAACCACCGGTTCCATCCCCAAACACCCTAGAGAAGGGAACGCCTGTTCTCAAAGGAAAACTTAGAAATTAGTGTTTACAGGAGCATTACCCAACAGGGAAAGCTATCACAGAAAACTTAGAAATTAGTGTTTACAGGAGCATTACCCAACAGGGAAAGCTATCACAGAGCTTTTGGATTGTTAAATAGATAAACAAAACTTAGAAGGCTAGAACAGTGGAAATCATTTGGGGGGAAAAAAAAAAGGAACAAATTACCAACATGTACCACCATGTGGGTTAATTCTAAACATGTTCAAGTCAGTGAAAGAAGTCAGTTGTAGAAGACTGTTAGGTTGGAACCCCTGCTCACACCTGAACAATTTGGGACACTCCATCTTCCCTCCTTCCCCCCAGCCCCACCCACATTGAGAGGCAACCCACCCAAAACTACCTGCACAGAGGCTCAGTTTTTGACCATGCATAGACATAGTCCCAGCTCCTAGCTGACACGTCATCTCTCCTCGCCTAAGCTCTATAAAATCCCCTTGCTTTAGCCTGGGTGTGTAATTCCATTGAGCTCCTCAGTGAGGTCAATGAACACACCCAAGAGCTGCCTCCTAGTAAAGTAGCCTTTACTTTAATCTGGTCTAATCTGGCCTGTATCTGAATCACCAAGAGGAGAAAAGGAATATTATTATTTATTGTATGATACTATTTGTTTGTGCTTTTGTGACAAGGTCTCCTCACATGGAACAGGCTGGCCTCAGACTTGGTACCTACCTCAGTCTCCCTAGTGCTGCAAGTACAAATATGCAGCTCATCCCTGGTTTTATGTGATAGCATTTTTATGAAATGTCCAAACTAAGCAACTTTATAAGAACAGAGAGTAGTTAAGTGGCCTCAGGTTCTGGGCAGAGGCAGAGATAAGGAGGTCAGGGGTAAGCAGGGTCTGATTTGGGGGAATAAAACGTTTCGTAATGTGTTCAGATTTCCGTTGTTGTTAACACTGGGTCAAGCTGCCCTTGAATTAGAAATCTTCCTGCCTCTGCCTCTACATTCTGAGATTATAGACAAGTGTCACTGTGCTTGTGGGTTCTGGGTTAATTTTAAAAGTGATGAGCCAGGATGGAGAGAGGGCTCAGAGGATAAGAGCACTGGTTGTACTTCCAGAGGCCCTGAGTTCAATTCCCAGCAACCACATGGTAGCTTATAACCATCTGTATTAAAATCTGGTACCCTCTTCTGGCTTACATGTAAGCAGAACACTGTATATATAATAAACAAATCTTTTTTAAAAAGTGATATTTTAAAATTATGTGTGGTTATATATGGACAACTCTTCAAATATACTGAAAAGCAATGAATCATATAACTCAAATTTGAATATTATAAGCCATATCATAATAATATCATATTATATCATAATAATAGTTTTTAAAATGAAAATACATGCTACCTTAACCCCCACAAAAAACTTTAAATCCTGTGCAGAAAGACCAATCTCCAGGAACAAAGAATAGCAGCAGGATCTTTGGGGGTAAGAATCAAGTTCCACTTTGTATAGTAAGTCTGTTATTTAGTTGCAAAGAGGGAAAGGTAATTTCTTTAGAGTGGAAACAATTACCTACAGATACCATTTTCTTGGGTTAACACCCACTTTTGCTTGGTTCTGAAAGCTGTGTCAGTTTTGGGGGCATAATAATGTGCAAACCTGAAACTTATAATAGCAACCTGTTTAGCTCCTGATTCACAAAGGCCAGACATTTTGGACTGTCACAGCAGGTCTGTGTACAGGGCTCTCCCGTTTGTGCGTGGGAAGCAGGCGTTGAATGATTGATGTAGCTTCACTGGCAGGCTGGCAGTTGGCAAGCTCCTTGTCTGGGGTTCCTGGTTGCTTACACTCCTGTAGGCTGGCTCAGGCCTTTTCCCACAGTCTACAGCAAGATGGGGCTCAACACCAGAGCATTGTTCCTTTTCTCATAGTATTAAAAAAAAAAAAAGGCCTGCTTGGATTGTTTCCTATAAAGACTCATGCCAGTTCATAGACACTGGAATTTTTCACAGCACTGAGCAAAGCAGATGTCCATATCTCCTGTACTCACGGTGCTGGTGGGCAGGAATGAATAGCAGTAGCTGCTGGAGGCATGGGTAGCCTTTCTAACTTCACCAGGAGGGAGAGCTTGGTGGGATCCTTCAGTTTAGGGGGACCCCCTAGGCCTAGTAGAGGGAAGATGAGAAAAGGTTCAGGAAAACAGGTATTGCTCTGTCAAGGTTTTTGGGGAACAAAGCCAGATTCATTTTCTTCTGACCTCAGAAAAACTGGGTCTGGGAGTGGTCCGAAAACCTAGTGCCTGAAGACTTACATTGCCTCACCTCCATTCCTCACCATGCCTCCTCCTCCCCAAAGCAGTCCCCCCACCTCTCTTGACTAGTTTTAGCCCAGTCCTTCCACCTAAAAGCTTCACCTACAGCCTGCCCTGCCTCCATCTTCTTCCTCGCCCCTTCCCACATCAGCTCCACCCTCAAACTACTAGCCCCGCCCACAGATCGCCTGACTCTCATCACGGTCCTCGTCCCACCCACTTTGCCCCCTCCCACCTCCACATCAGCCCTGCCCCGCCCACACTCTCTCTATCTCCATCTACGCCGTTGTTCTGCCCCATATCAGCCACGCCCACCAAGACTAGCCCCGCCCACACCCGCGTTTTCCGGGCTTCCTTCCTTTCCCACTGTCTTCAGCTTGCCCTACAAGCCTCTCGGCCCCACCCCTCCATGCAGCTCCAGCCCACGACCCGCCTTCCGGACGGCGCGAGGGGGCGGAGTCTGGGGCGGGGCGGGCCTCACCCGGAATGAAAACAAACGGCGGCTTCTGCAGCATCCGGGTACTAGGCAGGTCGTGGCTGGACCGGCGGTGGCGCAGGTGAGACCTCTGCGGCGGGCACTGACCCGGGCTTGGGCCTCAGCTTGGCAGTGCGGCCGGGGCG
Source organism: Rhynchomys soricoides (assembly GCA_019843965.1). Taxonomy (NCBI): domain Eukaryota; kingdom Metazoa; phylum Chordata; class Mammalia; order Rodentia; family Muridae; genus Rhynchomys; species Rhynchomys soricoides. The sequence goes on along the minus strand of JADRCH010000093.1, from coordinate 5,208,293 downwards.
GCCATCTGCTTGGTGGACAGGAGCGCTCGGACAGACGCGGCGAGGCAGGCTGGGCGGAAGTGGGAGGAGGTCGTGACGGGGCAGAGGGAAAGGGACGGACACCAGCCGTCAGCCTTCGCTGCGATGAGCTGACTGCCTGGACTGACGTGCGGACAGCGGATCGCGGTGGGTGAGAACGCAAGCTTTCCGGATCCACACTGTCCCCGCCTCCTTCCCTTGCTCTTACTTTTAAATAGGAGGCCATAATCGTATATCATTTCCCGGAGAGGGAACATTTGTTGAATGTGCGTAAGGCTGTAGGCAATCTCGATTGATCTATTCCACAAGTGAAAGTGATATTTTCAACGTTGGTTCCTAACGTTTCACTTTCGATTCATAGCGCTGATATTCATGTCTTAAGTGTTTTCTGCGTTATAATGTGGAACGCCCAGCGACAGACATGAAACAGTTCTCCAGTTAAGATTGAAAACTGGGATGTTGGATTTTTCTTCCTTTTGACCTAACACGTGTCATTCTGTTGCCTGTAATTGGAGTTTTATACGTCTAAATACAGTGTTTTTTGGTTTTTTTGTTTTGTTTTTTGTTGTTGTTGGTAGTGGGTTTTTTTGGTTTTTTGTTTTTTTTTTTTTAAGATAGTGTCTCACTATGTAGCGCTTACTGTCCTGGAATTCGCTAAAAGGGAACAAAACTATGGTCGGCTTCGGATGTTTAATTTTGTTAAACATGAAACCTTATGTTAATCTGGGCATGGCACACCTTTAGTCCCAGCATTTGGGAGGCAGAGACAGGCAATCCCTGAGTTCAAGTCCAGTCTGGTCTACATGGTGAGTTCCAGGACAGCCAGAGGTGAGTAGTGAGACTCTGTCATGGTTATTAAAAAAAAAAAAAAATCGTATGTGATGCAGACTTGGCAACTGAGTGGGGCACAGATGAAGGGTTATGATAACCTTGGCTCCTTTTCTCAGATAGTGGTCTGGGTACAGTCTGAAAGGCTGTTTCAACCTTCTGAATAGCTGGGTACTAGTAAATTATCCCTGCCACCCTCCTTAGGAGATGGCAGTGATCTTTTTCTCAGAATTTCTATAGATTTGAATCCTGTCTCTAGTGGTTTAAGAGATTTGTATTTGCAAAGCTCCTAAGTGCCTTGTTGTGGTGAGCTCATGAGTGAGTAAAAACACACAGCATATTCATTCTCTCTCTCTCCCTCTCTCCCTCTCTCCCTCTCTCTCTCTCTCCTCTCCCTTTCTCCCTCTGACATACACACACACACACAATGTTCACTCCATGTGCCATCCTGATGACCTGTTTCTTGCGTGGTTATGGAATAATGCTTAAGTCACCACACTTGGCTTGAAGATCAGGTGGATTATGAAATTTAAGTTACATTAATCCACATATTTTCCCACTTTCTGGAATTCATGTTCACCAATGAGGAGTGAGTAGCTTCCCACTTTGATTTGGCAAACCTTGAAACACTTCATTACCGGTTCCAGCTGCCACAGGCAGCCTCGCCCACCCTGTGGAATAGCTGTGCTCATGTACGATGCTGTCACACCTCCTATGTAAAGTTACATGCTGAGGACATGCAGCATGGGATTGTGAGACACACTAGAGTCCATGTTGTAGGCAGTTGTCCCATGCCAGTTCTGGCCCCGGGCTCGTTTTGTGGGCCGGGGCCTGGGGTTTCCCAGCAGTGATTTAGCCTTCTACATCAATCAGTCTAGTTAGATTGGACAACAGATGTACTGTTGTGCTCTCAGAAGTGAAAACAAAACCAAGAAACAAATCATAAAGGCAGACAAATCTCAAACTAAACAAATAAAGCAACAAAAAGTGAAATGGTGCAGTGCTGTAAATTCTTTTATTGATTGGTTGATTGATTTTGAGAGGCTGGCCTGGAACTCAGAGATCTACCTGTCTGTGCTTTCCAAGCGCTGGGATTAAAGGTGTGCATCACCATACCTAGCTGACTCTTTGTTTTCAGAGTTCAACTATATAAACATTTATTAGTGATGGTTCATAGTTTAGACTAGCTTTTCTTTGTGCTTAGTCTTAGGTTTTGAATTAAAGTGGCCAAGTGTGAGAGAATTTACAAAATATAGATTGGGTTACTAAAGGGTTTGTCTTGTCTTTTAAAAAAAATTAACCTTTTATATGTATGGGTGTTTCGCCTGTATGTATGTATGTATGTATGTATGTATGTATATATACCAGAAGAGGCCCTTGGATTCCCCTGGAACTGAAGTTACAGATGATTGTGAACTGCCATGGGGGTATTTGGAACCAAACTGACTTCTGGAAGTATAGCCAGTTACTCTAACCCCTGAGCTGTCTGGCCAACCCCTTTCCTTGTCTTTCTGAGAATAGGGTAAGAAATGGAGAGGTAGGGCTGGGCTGCCACTGAGTAGAGCAGAGGCCTAGCACTCATAATGCAAAATGCCCTGGGTTGCTCCCTTCTTCCACAAGAAACAGAAGAGTATGCTACTCCTTGCTACATATTAGCAAATTGGAAGTAGACATTGTACACTGGGCTGGTTATAGATACTTTTAATCCCAGCACTTAGAAGAGAGAGGCAGGCAGATTTCTGAGTTCGAGGCCAGCCTGGTCTACAGAGTGAGTTCCAGGACAGCCAGGGTCAGGGCTACACAGAGAAACCCGTCCTGAAAAACCAAAAAAAAAAACAAAAAAAACAAACCAAAACAACAATAAAAATCTATTACCTTAAATTGGATACAATCGCTTAGATTAAGCTGACTGAGGCACCAAGGATAACGCCACTTAGTAGATTAAGTAATGTGTAAAGCTTTTTAAAATGTGATGTGGGTTTTATTGATTTACAGTTTTACTTTCAAGGATGGCGCAGAAGAAATATCTTCAGGCAAAACTGACCCAGTTTCTAAGGGAAGACAGAATTCAACTTTGGAAACCTCCATATACTGAAGAAAATAAAGAAGTTGGTTTGGCCTTAAAGGTACTTTTTTTTAACATGTAAATCTTTTGCAGTGTCAAAACCTACTTAATAAATACTATTCTGAAGTCACCAGAAATTACCAGGCACAGCTGTGGAAACTTTGAGAAGCACCAAAACCATTAGTAATGAACAAATTCCTACTTAATTTTTTTCAGCACCACAGTTAGAGCCCAGGGTTTCACACAGGTTATATATGCAAGCTCTTTGCTACCAAGCCACTTCCCACAAGCTGGCATTTCATTTTTATGTTACCTGACTCCCCAGGCACTGTATTAGTCATACTAACTGTAATCCAGTAGCTGGGGATATTAAGTCATAGAGAGAAAAGGGTTATTTTGGTTTATGGAAGTTCCTCAAGCTTGAGTGGTCCTGAAGCCTTGGGACTTTATCTGGTGGCACATTGTGACAAGCCTCAGGGCAAAGATGAGGGCTGTGCCAGGACACACAGTCATACACAGCATGTGCTTTTCATAATGAGAGCAAATATGGATGCAAAACCAGCCTTGGTTCCGTTAGTGTGAGCTCCTCTGACTTTTCTGAAACAGTTTACTGTGAAGTGTGTGGAGGCAGGAGAGTAGCCTCAGAGCCCTGCAATCACCTAACCAGGAATGAACCAAACTCCTGCCTTAGGCACATCACCCAGCCACAGGGCCTAGGGCATCCCCAGTGGTGAGGGAAGTCTCTCATTTCCTAAACTAGGAAACTGAAAGGGTTGATGTGTCTAGTGGGTCCTGTACCCTCAAGGACCTTCCACTACACAAAGGTTAGTCCACCGACTACCAATAGCGCTGTAGGCATTAAGCCTGTAACACAGCCTTCAGAAGACATTCAAACCTGGGCATGGATGTGTTGTTTTTAATGCCATTTGAACTTGCTTGCTATGGTGTCTTGGCTTGAGAACTAGTGAGACATTATAAATAAGACTCTAGTCTTATCTCCAGTTCCTGGCAGAGCTCAAACTCTTGAGAACGACTAGGATGTCAGGAGCATCTTATATCCTAATGAGGCTTGGGGGCCTAATAGCTTTGGGGGAAGGTGGCCCCCAGATGGAAGAAACCTTCATTAGAAGCTGCCTGCTTTCCAACCCCCTCTCCAGGGGCTAATCTTGGCTCTCGGAGGATTAAATCATTCATGCCTGGTAGCATGCCTCCACTAAGATATGTAAATGTCTCTCAAGAGACCTACGTTAAACCCCCTGGAGCTGTGAGGCTCTAGGGCAAGGACTCCACCCAGAGCCTTGTAGACCACACCCTGTCCCTCTGATCTCTGTTCACTTGTAACCTTTGTGGGAAGTTAGAATCCCAGACCTTGTTCTGACTTGAGTCATTGTAGCAAATTGTCAAACATGATAACCCTGTACTTTGTAGCCAGTCAATGAGGGTAACCTGGACACTGGGGCTTGGCTCCTTGTACCTGACATGGGGTATTCTGTAGAACTGCACCAAGACCTGTTGAACTATTAGTTCCCAAATTAATGTTAGAATTACTTGTTATCAGGAAGAAAAAAAATACCCTTTCTAGGTAACTAGGGTTTGGGTTGTCTGGTTGGTTATTAGGTTGCTTTGATGTGTGTTCTGTTTTAGCTTTTTGAAACAGGTCTCATGCAGCCTAGATTGGCCTCAAACTCCCTAGGACCCTGAACCCCTGATCTTCCTTCTCTACCTCTTGAGTGCTTAGATTGCAGGGGTGCTCCACCATGCTCTGGAGTCATTAGAAGTTTTAGAAAGTGATGGTTTTGTACATTTATTTATTTGTGTGTGGGGGGGTGCACATGGGGAATCAGGACAACTTGCAGGAGTAGTTCTCAGAACCATGTGGGTTCTGAACACAGGAAGGTAGTCAGTCTTGTTGGCAGGGGCCTTACCTGTTGAGCCATCCTACTGGCCCTGAAATTGATTGTGAAGGTATTTTATTTTTTAAAATGTCATGTTTTATAATGATAAACATAATATGTTTTCCTGGATTAAAAATAGAACTGAGCCTAGTCATGCCTACCAGAAATCCTAGCAGTCTGGAGGCTGAGGCAAGAGGATCATCAGTTTAAGGACAGACAACTTGTAAACCTAGTTAGCCTTCACCACTGGGGACGCCATGAGAGGCTTGATTGGGAGATGTGCCTGAGGCAGGAGTTTGGTTCACACCAGTTAGGTGATTACTACTTCGGTGTAGATTGTTGTCTGTAAGCAGGTGAGGGCAGGTGAAAGATAAGGCTAGAGCCTGTGATTGGGCAGTGGAAAAAAGAAGCTGGGCTGAGAGTTTTAGAGTGGGGGTGGGGGAAGAGGGAGGAGAGAGAGAGAAAGGAGACAGGATGAGGAGACAAATGGAACCTATAGTAGAGGAAGATGAACGGATCCACGTGGCTTGAAATAGCCCTAGGTAGCTATGGGTATCATAGAAGAGCTATAGAATAATATAGGGCAATTTGCCCAATCTAGGTGGGCGCTTGTATCAATATCAACTGAGTTTTGAGTTCTTTGTGTGGGCATTTTGTGGATTGAGAATTTACTGTTATAAATCTGACTGATAAATTACAAGCTTCTGGAGTTTTCTTTATACAGGGCTGGAGGAGAGGGTTAAAGCAAGTCGTGACAGACTAGCCACAGGGGACAGATGACTGGAAATGCTACCGAAGCTAGCAAACAACTGCGGACCAGACCGCAGCTTGGGAGCTGGAGATATCATAGATTGTTTTTTAATAATTACACGCTACACTTACAGAGTAAACTATTTCAGAAAAGTCAGAAGAGCACAAGCTAACAGAACCAAGGATGGTTTTACAGCCATTTGCTCTCTTGAGATCGTATGTATGTGCTGTGCTGATAACTGTGTCCTATGCCTAACAGGACTGGCATCACAGTAGACTTGTTCACCCCAGCATCTCCCAGACATGCAATATGGTTATTAAAATGGCCTCTTCTAGGTCTGGAGAGATGGCTCAGCAGTTAAAAGGCTTGCTGAAGACCACAGCTCAGCTCTCAGCACCCACATCAGTGACTCACCGCTGCTTGTAACTCCAACTCTAGGGGATCTGTTGCTTTATAGAAGGTCTCCACAGGAACCTGCACACACATGTGCACATGCACTTACACAGATACATATAAATTGAAAACAGCCCCTTTTAAAGTAGCTCTTGTGCATTGTATATTATGAGATCACTGACTTATGTTTGGTCTATCACTGATCAGAGCATATATAACACATGAGTATTCTTAAATACTGAAATATAAAGAAAACACTTTTATAAACCATGGTGGGCATGCCTGCAATTTTAGTACTCAGAAAGTTAATCTAGGAGGATCAAAAGTTCAGGGTCATCCTTGGCCAGCCTAGATGAGATACTATCTCTATCTCAGAATATATTTTTAAAAATATAATAAACATCAATGATAATGTTATTCTTCCAGTCTTGTCCTGATGCCTATTTAGAATGTATATTATGACTAGGACTTGTCACTGAAAGAAAAAACAAACAGACAACAGGGCTGGAGAGTTGGCTCGGTGGTTAAGAGCACTTGTTCTTACAAAGGACCCAGGTTCAATTCTCAGTACCCACAAGTAGGCTCGCCACCTCCTTGAGCATTGGGCACATGTGTGGTGCACAAACGTGTGCTCAAACAAAACAGTCATACGCACAAAATAATAAAATAATCCTAAAAAAGATTAAAAAACAAACAACAGCTGGATGGTGGTGGCTCATACCTTTAATCCTAGTACTTGGAAGGCAGAGGCAGGTAGATCTCTGTGAGTTCAAGGCCAGCCTGGTGTACTGAGTTAGTTCTAGGACAGCCAGAGCTACATAGTGAGACCCTATCTCAAAAAACAAACAAAACAACTTCCTCCCCCAAATTCCCATCCAATGACAATGAATGGTTCACTATTTTAAGAAGTTTTTTACAGTTATTTATGTATGAGTGCATGTATTTATGTGCCTGTGTGTACGTATATGCACCACATACATGTTTGGGGCCCTTGGAAGTCAGAGGAAGAACATTGGAACCCCTGGAACAGGGGTTATGTGTATTGGTAAACTACCATGTGGGTACTGGGAACCAAACCCAGATCTCTGTAAGAATGAAAGATTCACTTAGCCACTGAGCCATTTCTCCAGCCTCCACAACTTTGAATTTAAAAAAGTGTGTGTGTGTCACATTTGTGAAGGTCAGAATTCAATTTTAAGACTTGGTTCTCTCCCACCACCTTGCAGGGCCCAGAGACTGACCTCAAGGCATCAGGCTTGACCACAAATGCCTTTACTTGCTGAGCCGTCCTCTTCACAGCCCTAGTTCACTGCTTCCTAAAGTAATTTTTTGGTCTATTAAGGTCACAAGAGTCTCAGCCCTCCCTTCTATCTCTCTGGAATAGTCCCAGTTACTCTCACTCTGACCAGCAAGCCTATTTTTACTATTTATAAGAAGTGTTTTAATTTCTCCCTGAATCCTCCCTGAGAGCCCAGATTGAGTTTCAGTACAGTGGGGGCACCTGCTTGTCAGAATTACACTGCTTTGGGGGCTTTATATTTTATATATCCATACATTTTTCTTTTGTACTGGTCCTCCGCTGAGCTCCGCTTCTGGTTTCTCCTCGTAGGACCTTGCTAAGAAGTACTCTGAGCGGCTAGAGTGCTGTGAAAGCGAGGTCGAAAATGTAATCGAGGAAATCCGATGCAAAGCAATTGAGCGTGGCACTGGGAATGAGCACTACCGAACAACTGGGATCGCCACAATTGAGGTCTTCCTGCCACCAAGGCTCCGGAAAGTGAGTGACTTTGAGACTGCTGTGCTGTGCTCAGATGAGCTGCGGTTGTGTTGTTGCTTTGCTTGGTTTGGTTTTTTGAGACAGGATCTTTGTGTGTGGTCTGTCTGTCCTGGAACTCTGTGTGTAGACTAGGTTGCTGCCTCTGCCTCCAAAGTGCTGGGATTAAAGGCACGTGCTTCCATGTCCAGCGAGCTGTTTTTGTAAGTCTGCAAGCAGACTCTATGTGTTGAACGGTTGATGACGTAGACTTATCTTTACACACTTAAGGTAGGCTTGTTCTTGTCAAACATGACTTTGGGCAAAGTGCCTTTATTTGCTAAACCATCGTCTTCACGGCCCTAGTTCACTGCTTCCTAAAGTAATTTCTTGGCTTCTTCAAAACATGGGTCACAGAAGTGAGGCATGATAGTGTATATTAAAATTTCAGCCCTTGGGAGGCAGGGTCCTCCCTGTAGGTTGTCTTCAGCCTATATGGTGGGTTCAAGGCCAGCCCATGAGACTGACTCAGACTCACTCTCTCTCTCTTTCTAGATTTATTTATTTAATTTTTAAAGATTTGTTTATTTAGTTAATGAGTACACTGTAGCTGTCTTCAGACACACCAGAAGTGGGCATTGGATCCCATTACAGATGGTTGTGAGCCACCATGTGGTTACTGGGTATTGAACTCAGGACCTCTGGAAGAGCAGTCAGTGTTTTTAACTGATGAGACATCTCGCCAGCCTGAGACCCTCTCTTTTGAAAAGCAAAACAAAAACAGTGTCACATGGCAATGTGAGGGAGATGACTTAGCAGATAAAGGCTCTTCTCATCAAGCCCAGTGACCAGGGTTTACAATGCAAAACCCAAGTGCTAGAAGGGGAGAGTTGACTGGTAGAGTGACTCAAGTTAGTAAAAGTGCCTGCCATGCAAACATGAGGACCTGATTGGATCCCTGGAATCCATGTAAAACCCCAGGTGTGTAAGGGTTCCTATAACCCCGGCACTAGCTGGTACAGCATCACAGGGATGTGTATGGAGCTCTGATGCTCATTGGCCAGCAGAATCAATGAGAGACTCATTACAAAAGAAAACATGAAAAATAATCAAGAAAAGACACCTGTCATCAACCTGTGGATTTCACACATGCTTGCTTACACATGCACACCTACACTAGCAAGTACAACCACCACACCCTAGACGTTGTAAGAATAAACTGTCAGTGAGCATTCACAGCGGGCTAAGATCGACACAGCCCAACTTCCGTCAGTGGATGTGTGGACGAGCAGATACATCCACACCACAGAAGACAGCTGGTGGGACAGATACATGATACTGATTGTCTAGAATAGGAGAGAACCTCAAAAACATGCAGAAAAGACCCGGTGCTATCTGGTCCTGTGTTGCTGTAATTATTAAAAACAATCTACACTAACACTGGCTACTCTCCAGCCGCGGCGCTCTCCGAGCCCCCATGGTTATCCCCATGCAGAGGTCTGCCCAACTTCTTGAGGTCCGTTTGCCTCCGAACAGTGGTATCTTCCCAGCCATCCACCCACTGTGGCTAGCTGTCACCCATCTCTGTAACCCAGTAAAATCACACTCCAGAGGCTTATAATTTATCAGTCAGATTTATATCAATAAATTCTCAACCCCCAAAATGCCCACACAAAGAACTCAAAACTCAATTGATATAAACACAAGCTGCACTACTAGATGGAGTGCAAATTGCCTATATTATTTTATAACTCTTCTGTGATATTCATAGCTACCTGTAACTCTTTCAAGCCACGTGGATCAGGTTCATGTTCCTCTCTGATAAGTTCCATCTTGTCTCTTCCGCCCCGTCCTCCTCTCTCTGTCTCTGTCCCCACTCTAAAACTCTCACCTGCCTTCCTTTTCCCAGTCACAGACTCTAACCTTATCTTTTGCCTGCCCTCACCTTCATAGAGACAGCGATCCACAGTCCTGCTTATGTGAAATATCCAAAACAGACAACTCTGAGACAGAAAATAAATGGTTGCAAGGCTGGAGAAAAGATGGATGGGGTGTAGGACATGGTGCCTAGTGAGGGGTGATGAGATAGGAGGGTTCATAAATTCCATGAAACATTTTCTTCTCTTAGATGTTATTTAAAAAACAACAACAAAAGATTTTATTTTTGCAGGGTGGTGGTGCACAAGCCTTTGATCCCAGCATTTGGGAGGCTGAAGCAGATAGATCTCTGAGTTTGAGGGAGTGAGTGCTGGGAAGAAAGCTCAGGCCCTCTCTAAGAGGAGTATATACCCTTAGCCACTGAGCCATCTCTCCATTTGATTATAATGATGGCTGGCATGTGACAAATCCCACTGAGCAGCCCTACCTGTTACACCCCTAGGACAGTCACCCTGTTGGTCTGTGCTGGACTGTGTTCAACATGCTTCTCCATACAGGTAGTGATTTGGTCCTTAAGTAGAACCCTGTGTTTTCATCCTGACAGCACCTTACAACTTCACATGCAGGGCAGCAGTTCAAAGGAGTGTCACACTCAAGTACATTTTATTTTCTCTTTTTGCAGCAGGATAAGAAAAGCTTGTTGGAGACCCGCTTGCATGTCACTGGTAGAGACCTGAGGTGTAAGTGAGTATCTGAGCTGTGTCCCTGCAGGTCTGCGCCTCGTACCCTGCTTCTGGGTGCTCTCAAGCCATCCTGTAAGCTAGGCAGCTGACCTGTTCTCCCTTACAGTAGAGGGAAGGACGCCTGGACAGTGAGATGACAGGCATTCTGGGCTCACACTGCTGTTCGAGAGGCAACATGGGAGCTTCTTAGACATAGTGCAGCTTTCAGAGGGTGGCAGCTTGGTGCCCAACTGTACTAGAGTGAGTGGCTGAGGGATGGAAACAGGAGCCAGCCTTGCACCGAGAGAACACATGTTTTATAATTCCATTCCTTTGGGCGCTGGTCACTTGCTGTGACCTTCAATGAAGGCCGGCTATCCCAAGTGTCCCTTTAGCTTATTTGTCGCACTTCTTCAGCTTCCATCTGGGTTAAGGAGAACCAGAAGTGTCACTCATTCAGTGCCTGAAAGTAGACAGTAGATAACCCTAAGTAGGATAACCCTAGTTTCAGGGTCCTCAGAGGATGCTGGGAAGTACGGCAAGCATGTTTTTGACTCCTGCTCAAATGGACAGTCCTGTAGTCCTCAACTCAGAAACAAGTTTAAAAGGGGCTTGTCTCACGTGTTTCCAGCAACCACCCACTTATAGCTTTATTGTAAAGTGATGCTTATTGGTCAGTGGGTGGAGGGTCTGGGTGTTTGTGAGAAGAAAGTATAAAGTGGCAAAGTAGACCTCATAATCCAAGTCTGCGTGGTAGGTGACAAGTGACAAGCTTGTTCTTCTGGTGCTCACTCTGCGTTTATTTTATAGAATAGCTGAAACTTTCGGATTTCAAGAAAATTACATCAAGATCGTAATAAATAAGAAACAGCTTCAACTAGGTATGTCATAGCAAAGTGTGCATCTGATGTGGACGTAGTAACTTCTCTATGTTCTATGTTGGTTTGTTGGTTTGGTTTGTTTTTCTTTTCCTCCTTTGAAACCTTCTTGGCCTTGTTGATTCTGTTAGAAGTTTACCATAATAATCATGTTAGGCAGAGAAGAGCATTCCAGCAAATAGTCACTGGCCTGCTCTGGATAGTAGGATAGGAGACGTTCATTGAGTCTCATAGAATGTTCCAGAATGGAAGTCTGTGCTAAGGGAGGATCAGAGTTACTCATAGTTCTCCCCGTGAAAGAGGCAGATGAACAAGGCCAGGTTGAAGCACTGTGCTAACAGCCAAGGGAAATGAGTGGTGTCTAATGTGAATGGAGACCTTTCTGACTGCGGGGAGGGGGTGTGTGGGGCACAGACCGGAGCAATGCAAGTCTCCCAGCAGTGACTCTCAGGGAAAACTTGCTTGTGCAGAGGACAGTTGACTTTGTGAGGAGATAATTTTGGTAATAGCTGTGTTGCGGGGGAGGGCTACACTCCTGTCATTTTCTGAGTCAAGGTCAGAGTTACTGCTGAATACTAGACAGTCCCCAAAAATGCCCACAGCACAGGCTTCTGCCCAAGGTCGTGAGTGCTGCTGAGAAGCCGGTGGACATGAGCCTTGTTCAGTATGGAGTTTTTCATCAGAGAAATAGAAGGCACCAATGCTGTGAGGCGGCACAGGCCACACATGCTCACAGACCCCTGGGGGCAGTCTGCAGGAGGCATGAGTGGAACTGGACAGGTATTAGCTCTTGAGCAGCCCAGGGTCCCTCAGGTATCTAAGGTTGGAGCTTCTAAACATGCCTTCCCAGTTTCAGCAGCTCTAGCTGGATCCCTGTGTACTCATGTCACATCACGGCTGTCTTTCGCTGACATCCCATCCCTGTGTTCTGCTCTTCACTGGACAGAAATTCTTAATTTTGATGCTGTTAGCCGGGCAGTGGTGACAAACACCTTTAATTCCAGCACTTGGGAGGCAGAAGTGGGTGGATTTCTGAGCTCAAGGCCAGCCTGGTCTACAGAGTGAGTTCCAGGACAGCCAGGGCTACACAGAGAAACCCTGTCTCGAAAAACCAAAAAAAAAAAAAAAAAAAAAAAAAATTTTTTTTGATGCTGTTAAAACCACTGCCTTACATTCTGTGTTTGTGGAAGAAGCTCTGCCCAAGCCCAGGACCACAGGATTTTCTCCACTTGTCCACAAGCATGTCCCTCTGTCCTTGGAGGGTCAGCTGCTAACAGCCAGTAGGTGCTGCTGTTTTAGGAGGTCTGTCCTTCCTGCACTTCCTCTCTTTCCACACTGCTACCAGGCTCCCCTGCCTGCGGCTTGTTCCTTTTGTAATCTTAAAATGCATTGGGATGCTGGCCCAGCGGGTGCCATACTTGCTGCCTAGGTGTGGGAACCTGAGTTTGGGTCTCTAGCACTCTTGCATGTTGGGTGTGGTGGCACACACACCTCTGTGACCCCAGCTCCATTAGATAGAGATTGGTAGAGATGGGTACATCCCAAGGCCCTTTGGCCAGCCAGCTTAACTGAAACAGTGGACTCCAGATTCAGTGAGAGTCCTTGCTACAAAAAATAATGTGGAGGTGCTGGAGAGGTGGCTCAGAAGTTAGGAGCACTTACTGCTTCTGCAGAGGACCCAGGTTCTACCCTTAGCATCCATATTAGGGATCACAGTCATCAATAACCTAATGCCAGGGGATCCAACATGTGGTAAACATACAACATGCAGGCCAGAATATTCATACATACCAAGTAAAATAAATAATCCTAAAAACATTTAAAAGAATAATGTGGAGGAGCAGTTAAGAAAGACCCTTGATGTTGACCTGTGACCTTCATACCCACCCTACACAAACAGTAGTCAGAGGGGTTAGGCAGTGGTGGTGCACACCTTTAGTCCCAGTGCTCCAGAAGCAGAGACCTGAAGATCTCTGAGTTAGGGCCAGCCTGGTCTACAGATCTAGCCAGATACCTTCCCCTCTTGCCACTTCTCTTGGGTGGATCTTGATTTTTGTATTTGAATGTTAAAATGGTTGTCAAGTTTCTAAAAGAAGCACAAGGCTGGGAGCCCTGTAGCAGTGTGGGAAGAGCAGAGGTGCAGGAAAGACAGACCTAAAACAGCAGCGCCCACCAGCTGTTAACAGCTTCAGGGACAAAAGTGCTGGCATCTGTCTGGGCTGGCCTCCCTCTTGTTCACAGGCATTTCAGCACCCTTCTTTCTAGGTTTGTCTTTGGCTAACCTTTTCCCTGGGCTAGCTACATTCTCCTTTGTTCTCTTTCATGGGTTTCTTCTGTTCTTGTCTTTGTTTCCACCTATTAGCAGAGCAAACAGTCCTAGAAAAGCAGATGAGTTAGGTCCGTAGGCTAGAAAAACAGGCAGAGCCTGTGGCCTCTGCTTTTCACCAGGGCCAGACTGGCCCTGCTGTCCTTACTGCACTGTGGCTTCTTGACTTAGTTTTTTTCTCAACTAGAGGATAGGAGAGTCTGTATTGATTACACTTTCTCGTTTTCCTTTTATCCTGCCTGGCGTAGTGCACTCAAATGTTCATTGCTTCAGTCTGGGCTTAAGGTGAAGAGAAAGAGAACAGGAAAGAGTGAATGTGGCCAGCTGGTCTCCAAGTGTGAATGAATTCAGGGGTTTGAATCCTGTTTTCCAGGCTGGTGGAGTAGTTCAGCGGGGAAACAGCACAACCTGGTGACTTGAGTTTGGTCCTGGGATGAAGCAGAAAAGTGCTTCATGCATGTAGTTCACAAACGTGGACACACACACACACACACACACACACACACAAAAGCTCATTCCAAAATAAATAAATAATTTAATTTAAAAAAGGACTCCATTTACCACAGGAAATGGACTGTTGCCCAGGAAGTTTGTGTGACAGGCAATTCTGCTGTTCCCAGGGAAAAGCCTTGAAGAACAAGGAGTCACTCACAATGTGAAGGCGATGGTGCTGGAGCTGAAACAGTCTGAAGAGGATGTGAGGAAAAACTTACAGCTAGAGGAAGAGGAACAGAACGAGGCTGAGCTGAAGGAGAAACGCATTCAGAGGACCAAAAGAGGGCTGGAGATCCTGGCGGAGAGAGGTACACCGTTTTGGCTTGTCACCTCCCTGCATACATCCAGGCAGCACACAGATGAGTACTGTGCCTGATGTGGAGTCCTCTCCACAGTCTAGCACCTCAAGTGTAGTCATTGCTGTTCGACCCTGAATTAATGAGGCTCCTGTGGCTTTGTTGCAGCCGAGATGGTGGTAGATCCGGAAACAATGCCTTACTTAGACATTGCGAACCAGACAGGCAGATCAATCAGAATTCCCCCTGCGGAAAGAAAAGTAAGTCTGGTTTGGGAGGCTTGCCCTAGAGGGGCAGCTCATGGGGGGTGGGGGTTGGGGGAGGGTGTTGTTCCTGGGAGTCAGGAGCTTCTTAGGATGAAGAGCTCTGACTCCCTGGGGATCAAGTTCATTTTAGGGTTTTTGTTTCATTTTGTATTTATTTGGTATTTACATGACGGTTTGGGGTAAGCCTCATTACTTGAATTATTCTGTTTAAAATGAACACTGGAGGGATGGCAACAGGTAAAGGTTCTTGCTCTCAGCCTGCTGACCTGGTTTCATCCTCGGAACCTACAGGGGAGCAGAGAGCTGGCTCCCTCTTAACATTCACATGCACTATGTGTGACACAGCTGTACCCATATACACAGACACATGCACATATATAATAATTAACCAGTATGTAATGAGGTTGTAAACTGGACATGATGGTACAAGCCTGTAATCCCTATACCTGGGAAGGCTGGGGACCAAGCCCTCATTTAGTACACAGTCTAAGCCATTGCAACCTTTTAAAAATGACTTTGGAGGGTCAGCAAGATGACTGAGCAGGTCAGGATGCTTGCTGTCAAGCATAGCGACCCAGGTTTTATCTCAAAAACCTATATGGTAGAAGAAGAATCCTGAAAGCTGTCCTGTGACCTCTACGTATGTGCTATGCGTGCGCACACATGCATGCACACATATGCGTTTTAAAAAAGTTGTCTAGGAAATGCTGGCATTGTCAAATAATTTAGAAGTATGTGGTGATACTGCTTGTGAAAGTGGAGGATGGGAGACTGATGTAGAAATTGTGATAAGTAAGGGACCCCAAATTAAAAGCAAAACCACAACCAAAACTGTTGAACTTAGGTTCTTCCTTGGACAGTCTTGCTGCTTAGGACAGCATCTTGTTGTCCTCCCCCTCAACATCCCAGGTGTGATCACAGCCCACGTTATACACCTGCCATGCTCCTTAGGAAGGCCACATGAATTCCTGTCTGCTCACCCATCTTGTCGTGGAAACTGACAAGAAGAAGAAGAGCCTAAAGACACTGGTGCCACGAAGACTGCGGCAGGGCTTCAGTGAGCTAAAGCTCCATCAGAGCTTAGCTAACTTGGGTTTTAGATTGAGTTGTTTGGTTTTTGCCTTGCTTTTCAATAGAGCTAATACACTTTTTAATTTATTAATGCTGTATTAACTTGTTTGAAAGTACTATTTTTTAAAAATTGACCTTCTTTCCTAGGCCCTTATGTTAGCTATGGGATACCATGAGAAGGGCAGAGCTTTCCTGAAGAGAAAAGAGTATGGGATTGCCTTGCCTTGCCTCCTGGACGCCGATAGATACTTCTGGTAGGTGCTTTTGCATTCAGCACCCTCCTGCCTGTACCCCACTGCCCTGCAGACACCAGCACTCTCCTGCAGTTGCTACTGGATTTCTAGGAAAAGCAGCTTTTACCTCATGAACTGTTTGGTGTTGCTAAGGTGCAGTGTTTACAGGAAGAAAGAAAGAAAGACCTGGCTCCGTCCACCTTATTTCCTAGTTTTCAGATTTAGTTGGTTTCTCAAAGATGATCAAACTAAGGTTCTCTTTTTTTTCTTCATTAACTGGTGAAGCCAAGAGTGAATTCTGCTATATCAGCACAAGTTGTAGGCCAGCCTGGGCTACCCTGCAAGCCCTTCTCTCGTAGGGGTGGGTGGAGATATATACATACATACATACATACATACATACATACATACATACATAGGGGTGGGTAGAGATATATACATACATACATTCATACACACACACACACACACACACACACACACACACACACACCGATTCTGATGTTCTTCATATATCTGTGCTTAGTTTCTCTTCCTGTGGCTGGCCCCTGTGTCCTTTTGCCCTGATGCTGGTAGTTTCTGAAGTTTCCCAGGATTCCTAGTTCCTGTTCGTGTAAATGGTAGAGAATGTAATCTGGGCATATTGGATGCTGAGATACACTTGATTCTGGAAAATGGTCAAGAGTCAACAGCCTCAGTGTGGACTTTCTGTTTGGTGAATTCCTATGATAATCTTGTATATGTCCGAACAAAACCAAAAATCAAATACAAATGTTTTCCAGCTGCAAAGGTCAGTGCTGTTGGGTCTTGGATGTATAAATCTCAAGCTAACTTGCACAAAGAGACTTATTGTCCCAAATGTTTGGGGGGTGGAAGGCAAGGAGGAGCAAGAAGGCAGGCTGGGCTCCAGGGCCTTGCCCTGGCCCTCTGTTCCTGCTGCTTTGTTCTCCTCTGATGCAAATGTTGGAGACTAAGTTGTTCTTAGAGGTGAGGAAAAGGATTTCATGTCTTTGCACAGTTGTTCCCACATCCTTAGAGAAGATTGAAATCTCTGTGGAGAGCACAGCTGCTGAGGAGGAAGGCCCCCAGTCTGACTGTATGGGTGTCGGGACATAGTCCTGAGTCCTCTGTGGAGGCCCCTTTTCAACCTCTTCTCCCTGGGCTAATCATTTCAGTGATTTTCAGATCTCAGAAGACCTGAATGAAAATACCCATG
This sequence comes from Rhynchomys soricoides, assembly GCA_019843965.1. NCBI lineage: Eukaryota > Metazoa > Chordata > Mammalia > Rodentia > Muridae > Rhynchomys > Rhynchomys soricoides. The sequence continues at coordinate 5,191,209 of JADRCH010000093.1, read as the reverse complement.
TCATCATCATGATACATGAAGACATTCATTAAGTAGCAGGTGTAATAAGTAACAACTGTCAGTGCCTTGTGATTGGCTTAGAAAGAACAGGATTTATCGGTGGACAGTTTTAGAGGCTTTAGCTCGTAAGCAGTTGACTCTATTGCTTCCCTGTTCCTCTGTTTCCACTGCTCTGTGGTGTAAGTGCATGACTGAGCAACTGCACTGTTCACCTTAGGGTGTCTGTAATATCAAGAGAGAGAAAGACTAGCCACCAGTCTTTGTGACCTTCAAGGACAGCCACAATGACATCAAACCACCTACTGTGTACCACTTCCTGAAGATTTCACTAACTTCCAGTGTGACCATACTCAGGCCTAAGCTGTCATACGTGTGTTCCTTGAGGAACATTCCAGATATAATGGTAGAGAAGGATCTTTTCCCTGTGGGAATCTGTGTGTTCTGGCCAGTGTGTGTGTACGCTTATGTGATTCTTCTTCATGAAGGAAGTCATTGTAACAGGAGCCCCAGTGCTGATGGGGGCCTTCGAGTAACATTTTCTTTCCTTGTTTTTCCCCTTGTCCCAAGTAAGCAGAAGTCCATGACTTTTTACTGTCTTACATATGGTAGCTACTGTGTGAAGAATGGTTTCTTTTCCCATTGTGTGTGTGTATCTGTGTCTGTCTCTGTCTGTCTGTCTGTATCTGAAAATCAGCTGGGTCTTGTGCTTTACCATGAGCCATTACCCACAGCCCTCTTAGCCTGATGGAGCAACAGGACTGGGTTTACTGTGTCATGTGAAGGACCTAAAGCCAGGCAAAATAAAGCAATCTGCAGCTCCCAGCAGTTCAGGGTGGGCAAAGACAGGCAAGGCCTCACCCTAAGTTGAAGTAGAGCTAGGTGTCCAGGCAGCCAAGGAGGCCAGGAGAGGGCCTAAGGTTCCCCTTGAGTGTCCAGTGAGTGAGATGAGCAGCATCCCATAGGAGAAACCACCCACTGCTGGGTAGGGACTACTTGCAAGAAGTAGCAGTGGACCCTTGGTTCCCACAGAGGATCAGGAGCAGTTGTGTCTGCACCAACAAGAAGAGACAACCCTGGTCACAGGGCAGCAAGTGGAGCTTTTGGAAGGATTGTCTCATCATGAGCCCAGAGACCGCTGTGGTCCCCAGCCCAACCTCAAAGCTTTCCATGAACAGGAAGCCTCAGTTACTGTTTTCATGTAACTTTAATGAATCCCTAATAGGGCTCAATATTTAGTTACCAAAAATACATGGTTCCCCATGACAAATCTGTAGCCCACAGTTACGTGAAGAAGGAAATTAGTGAACAGAAGCAGCTCTAGATGCTGCAGAGGCGGCAGTTAGTTGTCAGGGCAGAAGCAGTAGCTATGTTCCTTGGGTTCAAGAGTCTTGAGCAGGTGACACAGTGGTGTGGGAGCTGTGCAGAGGCTCACAGTAAAGCCTCAGATGAAGAGTAGAGAAGGGCACAGGGTGCAGAGCAAGAGTGGCAGAAACAATAAAAGTATGAAGGAAAAGCAGTAGAAGCTTTCCATCCAAAGATTGCTGAGATGGGCGAAGGCCTTGAGAACTGCACAACACATGACAGTCTGCTTCCTAAAGCCAGTAATAAAACCAGGAATGGCCTTTTACCCAACTTCTCTAGAAAAAAAGATACCTAAGTTTAGCTTAGAGTCATAAACTCATTAGAGAACATGCATTCTGTTGAGATAGCTGGAGAGATAGCTCAGTGGTTAAGAACATTGGGCTGCTCTGGCAAAAGACTCAGTTTCAGTTCCTAGCACCCACACCATAACAGCCTGTGACTCCAGTTCCTGGGAATCCAACACCCATAAAAGCTGAGGGGTTTTCTACACCCGCCCTTTGTCCTGAATAATGACACAAAGGCCTTTATATATAAGCCTCAGGCACTACAACTGGGCAGATTCTGATCTATTCTAACCTGACTCTGCTGGCCTGGCCTACTTCCCAGCCCCATGGTGTTACCTGCCATCTGCGTCTTGCTCTGGCACCAACTTCATTCATGGCCACTCCCCATGCTCACTTGAGTCCCTCTCTTCTCTCTCTGGGGACAGAAGTCCCACCTTTCCATCTCCTGCCCAGCTATGGGCTGGTTGGTCCTATTGACCAATGAGATGATGAAGAACAATGTTTTGCAAAATACTGAGTCAAGAGATGCTTCATCATAATGACAGTACCAAAGTCTGGACTGCACCCAGATCTCCAGGTACAGAAGTAACATTGGAATACACAGTGCACAAAAACATCCCCCAACAAACAGCCTCTTCTGGTCTCCATAGGTACCGCATGGACACATGCATAAAACGCATACACACAAGTAAAAAGAAATGAACTTTCTGGTAAGCAGTCTTAAGTCAAATTAACTCTAGTGCTTTCATTTAAAATCTGTTTCAACATGAAAATTTGTTGAATAGCAAAGCCTTTAAAACTGCAAACCAAGTCATTATTAATAAAGATATACTTTTTTTCTTTTGGTTTTTTGAAACATGGTTTCTCTGTCTAGCCCTGGCTGTTCTTTAAAACAGTTTTATACTGTGTTTTTTAACTTTTCCTTCCCAGTCGGCACGATCAGGTTCAAATCTAAGCCTATCAGTTTCAAAACTACAGTGTGCAGGTTTCTTCTCTTTCTTTTTGAGACAGAGTCCTGGCTGATAGTCCTAGTTATTCTGGAACTCTAGGTAGACCAGGCTGGCCTCAAACTCAGAGACCCACCTGCCTCTGCCTCCTGAGTGCTGGCATTAAAGACGTGTGCTACCATGCCCAGCTTGCCTTTTTTTTTTTTTTTTAAGTAATAGAATAAAACATACCCCTTTAATAGGAGACCTGGGTTTTGATATATTTTTGGTTTTGTGTTCTGGCCACACATAATTCAGTTTTGGGTCATTTCTACCCTTGTTGGTATAGTTTGTCCAGCAGGTATTGAATGAGCCTTTCATAGGCCTCAGAAGTTACTGCATGGCAGAGTACCCCCGTTGCATTCTATGAATGATCCAGCCTTTCTGTCTTAGAAAGGTGAACCTGTCAGGGTGCAGATCAGGGCTTCTCCCTTGATGTGAGAGCAGATTTCCACCTATAGCCTTTCTGCCTCTTCTCAGGTTTTCAGGCTGTGTTGAAGACGTTCTTTCCCTGGACCTACCCCCACTCTGTCTCTGTCTGCTTGTGCTCTCTTTCTCTCTCTCTGTGTGTTTATGTAGCTGCATGGCATGTATGTTATCAGACATTCATGACTAGTAGGAATACTAGAAGAGGTAGAAAAGAAAGCATACAAAAACACTGTTCTCTGTCCTGCCCTCACTGGACTGTGTGCAGCCTCATGGGGTGATGACAAAATCCATTTCATCAGACTTTTGGATGAACATGTCTTGGTAGGCAAGGCCAAAATAAAGCTAGTTGACATCATCCTATTGGAAGTAGATGGACAAAGCTTTGGAGTTGTCTGTATGGACTGTGCTTGCAGATATTTTCCTGTCTTGAGGGCTAGGTCTGCACTATGTATTGAGCATTATCATAACTTAGAGGACAAATAAATAATTCGTGAATTGTGTCTTCATTCCTTTGCCTGTGTCTGGCTCAGCCTGTTCATGGGCCCTCAGGAGTCAGCTAGGCATTTAGTCTGGGTGTTTTCCAGACTGTTCCCCCAAAGAGAAAGTCCTCGAGCATGAATGTCTTATCAGAATTGCTATCAGCTGGGGCATTTTTAGGAAGGTTTTGGGGTGTTGTTAAAGCCATGTGTCAACCTTTGTTACTGTTGCCCTAATTAGGTCTCAGCATCAGTATCCCTGAAGAAAGACTCCTGTGTCTTGGTGATTGTAATTCACAGCCAGGGCTGGAAGCCACTATGTCCTGGGCCAGATGCCACCATGCTGAGAACCCTAATTCCTTTTTACCCATTCAGAGGATTCATGTTGTAAATAAAGGCCCCATTAGTTAATCCTAGAAACACACCAAGAACTAAAAGGCTTTCTGGGGACCCCTGAAGGGCTCTGCCTGACAGCTTCCTTCTCTTGTAGTGAGTGCAAAGAGCTGCTGGACACTGTGGACAACTATGCGGTCCTCCAGCTGGACATCGTGTGGTGCTACTTCCGCCTGGAACAACTCGAGTGCCTTGATGATGCAGAGAAAAAGCTGGACTTGGCCCAGAAGTGCTTTAGGGGCTGTTACGGGGAGAATCACCAGAGGCTGGTCCACATAAAAGTACGTCACTGTGATGGCTTGTCTCAGCCCACCTCTGGGGTACATCTGCCCAGATGTGGGAACTGCTGTCAGAGGTGACTCATCTGGGCGGCAGCATATACTACCTCTTTGTAAACCAGAGCTGTCGCAGGTATTAAGAGTTACATGAGTCTGGCTGGGGTTTTGTTTCTTTGTTGTTGTGGTTTGGGGGTTTTGTGTGTGTGTGTGTGTGTGTGTGTGTGTGTTTGTTTTTTGGTTTTGTTTGAGGCAGGCTCATGTAGCCCAGGCTGTTCCTGAATTCTTAATCTCTTGCTTCAGCCTCTGAAATGCTGGGGTTACAGTATGCAGCACTGAGCTCAGTTTGGTCTCCCTGCTTCTGTGGTGGTTTTTAAAGGCAGAGTTTACTCAAATCAGTCTGACCAGGACAGAACCAGTGACTTAGTTATGGCCTGTGGTGGCCAGAGTCAGGTGTCTGGACATGATCTCTTCCGCATGGAAGAGATACTGCCTGGAAGTCGTCCACCACAGCAGTAATGCCCTGGGCGTTCTAGTGCTGCCATCTTGCTACTGTGGAGACATGCACAGTTACAGCAGTGATTATGTGACCCTTTAAAAGACTGCTATTCTTTTTCTCCCAATAACTTCAGGGAAATTGTGGGAAAGAGAAGGTGTTGTTTTTAAGGCTCTACTTGCTTCAGGGAATCCGAAACTATCACAGTGGAAATGGAGAGGAGGCTCGGGAATATCTCAACAAGGTAAGGAAGTACGCTGTATCTGTCCCCACCTCTGCCTAAGCCTCAGCAATGGCGTGCTCTGTGAGTCACGCTCATGGATCTGTCAGAGCCCTGCACCTCCCTCCTGTTCCTTCCCTCACGTGCAGCATGAACACTTGTGTCTGAGGGCTCAGGCAAGGGGCTGTAATGAAGACTCTTCAAAATGGCAATAGCTTTAAGTAGGTAGTTTCTGCCCTGCCTCTAGCATGAGCAGGCCAGGCTAGAGCTCTGCAGGCCTTGGCGCCCATTGTTCCTGCTGGTCCATCTGCCACAAGCAGAGAGGGCCAGAGAGTCAAAGCAGACCTGTACATCACAAAGAGACTGCCAGGGCTGGAGAGATGGCTCAACAGTTAAGAGCATTGACTGCTTTTCCAAAGGTCCCGAGCAACCACATGTTAGCTCACAACCATCTATAGTGCAATCCAATGCCTCTTCTGGTGTGTCTGAAGACAGTGACTGTGTATTCATAAATAAGTAAATAAATAAATAAATAAATCTTCAGAGAGAGGGAGACTGAGACTGCCTGCAATTGACCTAGCAACCACCCAGCCAGCCCAGCTACAAGGGAGAGTGAGAGATGCCATTTTGCAGCCTGTTTTGAGATAAGGTCTTGATGTGCAGCCCAGATGGCCTTTGCCTCCTGATTGCTGGGATTACAGGCCTGCACCACCACCAGCAGCTAAACTTGAAATGTATGAGAGAGAGAGAGACACATACGATACTCAGCTCAGCCTTCCTGTTTGTGCTATATTATGGGTATGTTAAGCAGGCAGAGATAGTGTTTGTTTCATGCCTTATGGTAGACAACAGGTTGGACAAGCTTAGCATCTGTCTGAATCTCACACACAGTGATTCCCATTTGATAGCCTGACTCCTGGGCTTTAGCTTTGCCAAGCTTTAATGTTGCTGCTATCGAGTGAGTCTTCTGTTTCTTCCTGTTTGTAGGCACGACAGCTCTTTAAAGAGCTTTACATCGATCCATCAAAGGTTCACAACTTGCTACAGTTGGGGTTCACTGCCCAGGAAGCACGGCTGGGCCTGCGGGCCTGTGATGGAAACGTGGACCATGCAGCCACTCACATTTCCAACCGCAGAGAGGTGACTTTTCATTTCTCTCTGTAGCACCCAGGAGGCTCGGACCCTTCGAGAAGGTTAAGAGACAAAGACATTGTAACTTTATTTCTCAGCTAAGTAGGAAAAGACCAGACAGAAGGCCAGAAGAGACATGAAGAAGGAACTCGGGGTCAGGAAGGCTGGAGTAATGCACTATCTTCCCTTTTTTTGAGACAGGGGCTCATGTAGTCCAGTTTAGCCTCAAACTTGCTCTAAAACCATGGGTAACCTTGCTCTCTGTTCATCCTCCTTGCTGATACCTAGGAGGGCTAGATAGATTGCCTGGTTTTCTGCAGTGCTGGGGAGGAAAGAAACCTGGGGCTTCACCGATGGTAGGCAGGTGTCCACGGCAGGGCTGCACCCCTACTGGAATGTCTTAATCATGTCAGCTTGAACTAAAACCAAGGCAGCTTCCTGTCATGGCTGCAGGTTGTGCCTCTAGTCTCCTCTCAGGATCTTGCTCGACACCATATTGTGTTTCTGGGAGTTATTTTGAAGACGGCTATGAGGCCACTATGGTAATTTTTTTAGGATTGCCTTCTTGCCTGGAGACATGTCGGATCATAAAAACAAAGTCTTAAAACTTGCAGTCTTTATAACAAGTACACACACACACACACACAAAATTTTTGAATTCTAAAGTTGAAAGAAAGGGACCCTGTCATACCCAGTTGTACAATGAAGAACCTGAGGTCCAGAGAGCTGCTGATGTGGTCAGTCTTCTCTCAATGCTAGAAACTAATAAGAGTCTCTTGGGGCTTTCTAGCCAGGGACTCTTATTCTATGAATCCCGATTCCCTGAAGTACAGCAGCCCATGGGCCAAGGTGTACCCCACCTTGGAGAAGCCATTAGTCATGGTAGGAGTGGACCCGTGGGTTGGTTGTGTAGTGACCTGTCAGCAGAGCTGTGTCAATGTCTCCCTTCACCACAGTCAGCCTCAGCTGTTCCAGTCGTGGTCCCTGGTCCTCAAAGTCGGGCAGGTCAGGTGAAGCTGACTCTGTACAGTGTAGTTGAGTACCCTAAGAAACGAGCCTCCCTGACAGCATTTCCACCACCAGCATGGGCTCAGTGGAAAGCTGATGTTTTCAAGTGATTTCTTGGAAAATATGGTGTAATGCTTTGTAGTCCATAAGGTGTTGTCCCAGTAGTGATATAATACAGCTCTCCCCATGACTGATTCCATTACAGATGAGGCAAGCTGTGGCTCACAGACTGCCATCTCAGTGTGGGAGAGTCAGGACAGTGACTCAGCTGGAAAGGCTCATTCTGTCAAGCCTGATCTGAGTTCAGGAGAGAACTGACTCCTACAGCTTGCCCTCTGACACACACACACACACACACAAAACAAATTAAAGTGTGATAAAAATATTGCAGAATGTTGGGGTACATCAGACATCACAGAAGTCAGTGAGCACGTGTGCATGTGTGTGTTAAGCAGTGCATGTCATACATGTGTGAATTAAGTTGTAATCTTCAGAGAAAGCCCTGAAGATAGTGATTCTGGGGTTAGGTGAATTGGTTACCGTATTGCCGAGGACCTGGTTTCTGTCTCTATTTCCCCCTTTGTCTGATCACACCCTAATCACCAGTCCTTAAGCCTAGTGCTGATGAGCCAGCCACCCTTGGACCTCTCACTAAGTCTGGTATGAGCTGAGACCATTCAGAACCCAACTGGGAGCTGACCATGACAAGTGATGTTGGGAAGGCACACCTGGTGTGGCGCAGAAGAGGCCCTCCCAAGGGAGCTGCCGTCTCAGTTCCTGCAGCTCTTTGTCACAGAACTAAATAGAATCAGGTTTTCTTTTCTCAGGTTTTCCTGATATTAGAGATAGAACCAGAATGTCACTCATGCTGGCAACCACTCTACCCTAAGTGACATTCTGAGCCCCTTGATAGGAATGCTGGGTAGGTAACCTGAGGTGGGGGTGGCCTTCCGCCCCAGCAGGGAATTTTCCTGCCATATTGTAGCTGCCTATTTGTGGAGGCCCCCAGCACCTAAGCATGTAAGAACCTACCTGTTCTTAGGAAGTACTGTGCTGACTGTTTCCACTCCTGGGCCTCAGCCCAATCCTAACCCTGTCCCTGGGCCTCAGCCCACTTTTCTTGCAGGATAGGTAGAGATCCCTTTCTGTTTGGTTGTTCTCCAGCCCAGAGACCCTGAGACACACACCCTGCAGATTCCTGTGCTGCCTCCACCTCTTAACTCACAAGGCCTTGTTTTCCTAAAGGAACTGGCCCAAATACGGAAGGAAGAGAAGGAGAAGAGGAGACGCCGTCTGGAAAATGTCAACACTTTGAGAGGAATGGGCTACTCCACACAAGCTGCCAAACAAGCCCTTCACCAGGCCAGAGGCAACCTGGATGATGCCCTGAAGGTAATGCTTGCCAGCTTCAGTGTGAGCAGCTGTGTATACCCCAGCAGCCTGGCTCCTGTGACTCTGCTTCACAGTCTTCCTGTGCATATCCCTCCTAAGTCCTTGTGTAGTTGGGGTAGAGTGCAGTCAGGTCTGCTGGCCTCTAGCAGAGCCAGAGTGATAGCCTTAGACACCTGGCCCAGGACTTTAGTGACTGGCCTTTCCAACTTGAAGGGATTGGTTACACCTCAGAGTTAAGTGTTTGAATGAAATGCTTGTTCACATGTCTGGCTTTACTCTCTTGGAACCTCTTGGCAAAAGTGCTTTTAGAAGAGATCCGCAAAGCAACAGTGCAGCAGCAGCTTTTCCTGGCCAGTCTTTGTCAAGAGGCATGGGGTAGCTCTATGCTACAGCTTGAACACTGCCCACAAGTGCCACAGAGCAGTGGTAGACAAAGATGAATGTACAGAGGCAGCAGGACAGTGTGTTGGCCTGGAACTCTTGGGATGGGGAATATCGCTGGTGATGGGGCCGGCCAGGCAGGGACCAAGGTCACCATGTGCTTCAGGCAGCAGAGCCCACCTGCACCCACCCTCTGCCTCGGGAGGCCCCACTTTTTCATTTTTTTACTCTGAGTGTGTTTGTGTGTGTGTACTTGTTTTATTTCTTGAAACAGGGTCTCATTATGTAGCCCAGGCTATCCTGGAACTCAATATGTAGACCTGGCTGGTACCAAACTCAGAAATCTGCCTGCCTCTGCCTCCTAAGTGTAGGGTTAAGGGTAGGCACCACCATGCCCAGCTCATATACATTTTAAGTTATAATGTAGTTTGAATATGAAGCTTGAGGTTTTGTGTTGGACAAATATAAAAAACAGGGAAGTCTAACCATCTGAAGAAGCCAGTGAGATTTAAAGAGGTAATTGAAGGAGGGCATGAAGCTAGAGAGATATCAGTTACAAAGTACTTACCTTGCAAGCATGAGGGCCTGAGCTTGATCCCCAGAACCCAAGTAAAAATGCCAGGTGTGGTAAGCCACGCCCTTGTACTGGGAAGGTAAAACAGGAGGATCCCTGGGTCTCCCTGGCCAGCTGAGAGTCCCTTTCCTGCTTCAAGGCACTCTGCACAACCTCCTGTGACATTCTGCACTCATTTGTCCCACAAGTGGATGGTCTGGACCGTGCCTGCATGTGAGATGGTGGATGGTCTGG
>JADRCH010000093.1:5133870-5172436 GCA_019843965.1 Rhynchomys soricoides | reverse complement strand
TTCATGTTTCTAGTGTGTGTGCATGTATGTATGTGTGTAAGTGTGTATATGTGTACATGCATGTGTGTGCATGTATGCATGTCCATGTATGTGGAGAGCTCATGTTCCTAGCATGTGTATGTATGTGCAAGTGTGTACGTGTATGTATGAGTGTGCATGTTTGCATGTGCAAGCATACATGCATGTGGAGAGGCCAGTGGTCAACCTCTGCTGTCCTTCCTTTGATGGCATTTGAGCTCACTAGATTAAGCTGTCTGGGCAGCAAGTTACAGGGACCCACCTGTCCCTCTGTCTTCAGAGCTAGGATTACACTCACGTGCCACCACACCCAGCTTTTCTGCTTGGTCCTTAGCTTGCAAAGCAAGCCTCTGAGCCACCTCTCCAGCCCTGTTTTTCCAGACAGGGCTTTGAAGCTGGCTTCAGATTTCTTCCGGTCTCCACAGCACTAGGATTCCAGGTGTTCTCAATCACACCAGCCTGTTCAAAATCCCTTTCTCTGTCAGGTCACTTCTGTGGCGCTATCTCCCCTTTATCTGGACATTTTCATGAATCTTCCTCTTCAGCCAACCTAGGCTCCATTTTCCTGACAAGGCCTGCTCTTCTGGGATCTGAACATATCTCCCCCAAAGCACAGGCCACGCACTTTCTCCAGAGCAAGAGTGTGTGGGTGGTCTGGGGCCAGGCGTAGTGAACACCTTTAATCCCAGCACTCGAGAGACAGAGGCAGATCTCTGAGTTCCAGGCCAACCTGTCTACCCATAGAGTGAGTCCTAGGACATCCAGCTCTGTCACATAGAGAGACGCTGTCTTGAAAAAAACAAAACAAACAAAACAAAAAGAGGGTGTTTAGACCATGAGAACTCAGCTCACTCCACCTCTGAAAGTATGGACGGCCTGATGCTCTGAACAGGTTGGAAGTATGAACTGGGCCTGCCAATGGGCTACCAATGGGCTTGAGTTCCCTCCATTCCTCCCCTCCAGCAATACTACAGGGCAGCAGTTGGACAGGTCTCACCTCCAGACAGATGACAGAGCCCTGGTGCTCTCGGAAAACCCGCAGCTGCTCCCCACTCAGGATGTCCCAAGCACGAACGGTGGCATCAGTGCTGCCTGTAAAGGCTGTGTGGCTGGAGACATCCAGCACCAGGCACAGCACTGCACCTGTGTGGCCCCGAAGTGTCTGGTGGCAGCAGCCACTGGCCACCTGCCACACCTTGGCTGTGTCATCCGAGCTGCCGGTCACTAAGAGCCCGCCATCCATGGCTGCCTCCAAGCAGGGATCTCTGGGCAGGTCCTTGGGAGCAGAATAGGCTAGTGTCAGTACACAGTTACGGTGGCCCCGGAACTCTTGGGACACTTGTCCTTTGTCCACAGTCCATACACGAGCCGTCCGGTCATAGGAACTGCTGAAGAGCTGGTCATTGGCAACCAGGATCCTGTGGGTAAGAGAGGAGGGGGTCAGGCTCTGATCACTCTGGGTTGAAGGAATCCACCCAGCATTCATGGGCTAGCCTTGGCACTTCAGCTGACCCAACTTCTAGTCTCTGTCCTGCTCCACACTCAATTTCCAAGATCTAGCTCAAACATCACACTTCTGCCCTGTTTCTCCCTCAGCCACTCACTCATCCTCCATTCTTTCCCTCGGTGACAAGCCTGCTGGCCTGACCTTTGTTCCAGCAGGGAACATGTCTCAAGTGCATGAATCCATACAACACTCTATCCAAGCCAGATGTATGGGGGGGGGGGGGGGGGGAAAAAAGGGTTTTTGTTTTAAAAAAGGAAAAAAAAAAAAAAAACTCAGGAAGCTGCAGCAGGAGGATTGCTTTGAGTTCAAAGACAACCTGAATTACAAAAACCCAGGCTAAATAACAAAAGCCTGCCTCAAAGAGTAAAGCAAAGCAAAACAAAAGCAATGAAAAAAGTCTAGGGACTTTCAGTTGTGTGTGTGTTGTGTATATGTATGTTTATAGGAATGTTCTCATTCATACATGTGCATGTTACATGTATGTTGCATGTATGTCCGTGTGCTGTGCCTTTGTGTGTGTTATGTATAATACCTGTGTGGGACAATGGATACCAAACCTTGTAGGGCATAGTTTCTGCCTTGCTTGAAGAAGCTGGTGATGGCTCCCTGGTCAGCAGCCTGAGGACAAGCCATCTGAGGGCGTGGACTCTCACCCACCTAGGTTGGCTCCTGAATGATGCCACGATTTCCTTCAATGAGTTTTTGTGGAGGAGGAGGGGTTTTCTGAGACAGGGTCTAACTCCAAGCCAAGCTGATCTGAAGCTCACTCTGTAGCTCAGGCTGCCCTTGAAGTCAGAGATCAGCCTACCTCAGCTTCCCAAGTGGGGGACAACAAACCAAAGCTACTATGTCTGGTCAGTGACAGACATCTTCCTGGGAGGAGGCCAGTTTGACCTGTGAAAGCTGAGTCCTATAGATCTACCGGCTCTCCTACAGACACCTCCAGGCTGCCAAGCTACCATTTGTGGTGGAGCGCAGCTAGGTTGAGTAGCTAATCTGCCTGTCTGGAGGCCCATGCAGTACCCCTGGCTACAGCACATCCCCTCCTCCGTGTCCATACAGAAAGACCCTTGGGCCTAAGTAGGGCTCCTCCTATCAACATGACCTCAAGGGTCGCTATGCTAGGCATCTACTTGGGGCTTGGGAGTCCAAGACAACCATCATGTGTCATAAAAAATAACATCAAGTTGATCTGGTCAGCAAATGAATTTTCATTGCTCAGGTCCAACCTAAATTCAAAGAGGAAAAAATTCAGACCTTGAAGAAGCCCTCCAGCAGCCACATGAAAGGAAGTTAAAAAAAACACCAACTGTGTCTTCCTCCTTCTACGGGTTCCTGTTTGACCATCAGGGTTACGGAAGCAGTCTCCTCTGGAACTTGATCCCACCAGTGGGTGTTTCAGCTGCAACCCTATTCCCCCCCACTCCCCAGAATGGTAGTTATGGTGCGTGGGTCCCCGGAGAGTACAGACTAATATATGTTAATGATGCCTCTTTCCTGCGGCTCCTGTATCCAAACAGCCTGCTCCCACAAGCAGTTAGCTACACTGCTCAATTCAGTCCTACCCAGTTTTCTTCTTGACCCATGCCACCAGGCTTTGCTGACCTGTTCACAATGGATGTATGCCCTCGGTACACCTGCAGACACTGCCCGGTCCTCACGTCCCACCTCCGGATGGTGCAGTCAGCACTACAGGTAAAGGCAGCCTCATCCTCCAGCTGACAGAAGGTCACATAGCTCTCATGTCCTACAATGAGAGGAGATAGATGTAAGCTGACCAGGTACTGACTCTTGTCTTCCTGTGTGTGCAGCAGAGAACAAGCTTGTGAGACAAGTCTGGAAGAGACTAGCCCTCCCCTCTATTAAACGGACAGTAGCCCAGACTAGGCTTGAACTCACAATCCTGACTCAGCCTCCAGGGGCTCAGATCCTAGGACAAAACCACCATGCCCAGGAAGACAGTAATCCCTTGTGTGTGTGTGTGTGTGTGAGAGAGAGAGAGAGAGAGAGAGAGAGAGAGAGAGAGAGATGCATGTGTGCAAGTGGACATGGAGAAGAGGTCACATTCTACCACTTTCTGTGTCCCCCGAGAGTCTCTGAACCTGCAGCTAGGCTGAGGATGAAAAGTCCCAGTGATCCCCCCGTCTCTATCCTACCAAGCACTGAGGTTATAGTAGTTTGCAAAACAATAAAACACTCTCCATTTTTTTACTAGGGTTCTGGGAATTGGAGCTCAGGCCCTCCATGTCTAAGCACCAAGCACTCTCACCACTGAACCATGTCCATAGGGACCCACTCCTCTAGTCTGAGATGTTTTCACATAGCCCAGGCTGGCCTTGGACTCCCACGGTTGGGATTAAAAGCATGTGCCACCACACCCAGGTCTTTAATCTCATTTGAGAATTTCCATTTCATGGCTAGAGTCAGGCAAATAGGAATTTTAGCAATCCTCCAGGCAGGATTGAGCTGATTAACTTTTATTTCAGGTCTTGGGTTAAGCTTAGCTTGGAAGAACATGACTTCCTGGGTTCTAAGAAACAGAATTTTAATAAAGAAAATCGCTCACTCTTCCCGGAGAGCACATGCCAGGCTGCTCTGAAACAATGCAAGATTAAGTAAAATTAAGAAACAGCAGATTGTGTTTCCCCGAATACACAAATTGATGAAAAAGTTGAGGGCAAATCTGTTTGGCAAAACACAGTCAGGATTGTGCCAGAGTTTATAAATATTTCTTAAAGTTGTCAACAAACTTTCTCTGAGACCAATCTGCCTCACCTCCACCCCATGCCTCGTAGGGCCTGAGATACCCCAAGAGAGGTAGCCAAGGTGAGCCATGTCTTTCAGATTCTGGCATGGGCATGACCCTAGGGCCCCCTAATGACTTTGTATGGGAGTTACCTCCCATGGCCCCCTAATAACCCTGGATGGGCGTCACCACTCATGGCCCCTAAGGACCCTGAGCCAAGGCTGGCTGAGGCCCAGAGCAGACTGCCCCAGCAGCGCCCAGCTGCTAACACCCTGTCTACACAATGGGTCAAGTGCGGGAGTGGATCATGAACTGAACCATGAAGAGGCACTTGAGAGCCACAGATAGCTATTGAGAAATGATACTCTGATTCTGTGGCACCATAGACATAGCCTGGCTGGTGAAGACCTGAGGTGCAGGTGGCTTTATGGCATGTCAGGAAGAGAGGGACTGAACACACAGACCACAAAGGAAAGAGGCAAAAAACAAAAGCACCAGTTTTCAATGTAAAACGCCCTCATATATGACTGTAAGCTAGGCTGACCTGGCAGCCTCTGCCCCCTGCAGCCAGGCACTGAGTCAAGTGAGGCTCCACAACACTCAGGACTACAAAGGCAGACCCCTTTCCACTCTTCTATAGCTCACTCCCCAGTCAGCAAACACACCCGCTTGGGTCATGGGTCAGAGCCAGCCAGCAGAGGGCCAGTTCCCTTGTCCACTCCCTCCCAAACCCCCACCCCACCCCACCCCACTATACTACTAAAAGACAGATGGGCCAGACCCAGGGCTGGTGGGGTCACCACAGAGGGCGGGAGGAGCTGAGTCTGACAGCTCTAGGCCTATCACCTCCAGGGACCTCGTCTGGCTTTCAGCTGCTGGAATTGTGCAGAATAAGCAAAAACTCTGAGCTGAAAGTAAATATTTTCGAAGGGATAAAGAATGCAGATAAGATGCAGTTATTGTACTCAGAAAGCAGCCCTGGGGGCTCCTGCTAAAGCAGCAGCCCTCCTCACCTTCCTGGGCGCCCACCAAAGGCTTGCCTAGATCTGTTGTTCCCTCTACACAACAGAAAAGTGGCCCAGGACCCAGGGCTGCAGAAGACCCCAACTGCAACAAGTCTGATAGAGCAGGAAACAAGGCTTCTCTCTCTTCCCTGCCACTTCCCTATCCCCTCCTGGAGTAGAAGCAGGCACGGCAATTTGTGGAGAGAGGTATACTTGCCATGTGCCCTGGTCTTCTCACCTCCAGATGGGTTCACACAGTGGGAGACTCTAAACCAGAATGTTACCCTGGGCTCTGACACAGGGCTGCCTCAGGCTGGCTATGGCCCTACAGTAAAGGTCCCCTGGCCCCAGAGGGACCTTCTCCACAGCTGTCTCCCCTGGGAGAAGTGATGACCAGTTAGTTGTTCCACTCTGTATACGCTGTCCACTCCAGTGTTGCTGTCTTAGAGGCTCATGAATTACCCTATGGAAAGGGAGCCAGGACTCTGAAATACAGCCCTTCAGCAGGTGACATCTAGCACCCAGATGTGCCAGAATGGTTATTGTCAAAGGCACTAGGACTCATGATCTATTTGCAGGCCGTCACTCAGAACTAAGAATCACCCAGGGCTTCTGTGAGGAAATCCGGCCCGTCTGTTCCCAGCTACCCACCATCATGAGACTGGGCCTACTCCTCAGCACCAGCCCAGCCATGGCCGCTCCCACAGCCTCCCTCACCACTCTGTCTCCTTCCCCCTCAGCCTCCTGAGCAGGCGACAGGGAGCCTACCCCTCATGCAACAGCAGCCTCCAAAATGTAAATAATGGAGTACCTGCTGCTGTGGCTAAAACAGAGGACATCTTCTGGAATTCTTTCTTGAGCAGATACTGATTTGCCTACATGTAGCAGCCCTCCCAGCGGTTAAGAGCACTGGCTGCTCTTCCAGAGGATCTGAGTTCAATTCCCAGCAACCACATGGCTGCTCACAACTGTCTGTAACTTCAGCCCCATGGAATCTGACTTCATCTCTGGCATCGGGCCATGTGGTACAAAGACACACATTCAGGTAAAACACTCATACACATACAATTAAAAAATTAAAATAAAATTGAAATGCATATGAATTGTTAGCTCACAAGAAAAAGCCAGGTACCTCATCTCCTCATTCAGGCCCTGCCCACATGACTCTTTTCAGTTAGCACTTTGCTTGGGCCCTGTCCCAGGCCAGTGCCCCGCTCTGGAGCTTTCAACCATGGCTCACAGAGCATGCTGAGGCCAAAGAAGGACATGGAACATCCACAGTGAGCTAGAACCATCAGTCAAGTCTCTTAGATGGCACCACACAGGGTAGCACTGATTTCCCGGAAGGTTTTCTCAGGTGAGGATACAGTGAAGTGTCATCAAGAACACAGATACTCTATAGTGTGTGTAGGGAGGCTAGAGACCATCACCATCCCATAATCTTTCCCAACGTTAGCTTTTCCAATCTCACTTTTCCCACCAGAGTTCACCTACTGCATCTGAAAGCTATGCCATCTCTGTCTGCAGCAGGGAAGCCTGAGCATTCTAGCCCCACTGACACTGCTCTATAACGACCTGCCCGAGAAGTTCCAATGAGACAGTCAGTCCCTTTCTTTTATCTCCATCCCAGTTCCCCCCAGCCCCTGCTCAAATTTCCCCAAGTTCTGTAAAATACTCAGAAAAGCCTCCAGTCCAGACAGACTGAGAACTGAAAAAGAAACCTGAACCCACAGCAGTCAGCCATCCAACTACTCTGCACAAGAAATCAAGGACTGCCCAACCAACAGGCTTTAATCCCAAGACCTAAGGCTACAAAAAGGGTCAGCCCTCTACAGGAGCAGAGCAAATGCCTGTATTCACAGGCAGTTCATAGAGATGTAGGCTGCTTCTGGTTGGCCATGTGGCCAGGGCACAACTTCCCTGTAGCAAGACCCTGGGAAAAAGTAGTAGCCACAAGCACAGGCTGCTATGGACCAGCCTTGCAACCTGGGACAAGTTATCTAGTTCAATCCAGCTTGGGGGATGCTGAGGCTTCACTCACCACTGGAGAGCATCCAGAAGACAAGATGTTTTGTATTAATAATTAAGTTTGCCTTTGTTCACTTCTGGTTCATAAATTGGTGTCAACAGGGCTTGAAGAGATGGCTCAGCAGCTAAGAGCACTAGAATGTTTTTACAGAGGACCGGGGTTTCGTTCCCAGCACCCACAGGTGGCTCACAACCTTCTGTATGTCCATTTCCAGAGTATTTGGTGCCCTCTCCTGGCCTTCTTGGGTACCAGGTACACACTTGGTGCACAGATGTACACAAAGGCAAAACATCTGTACACATAAAGTAAAAATTTTAATTAAGAAAACTGTTGCCAGGCAGTGGTGGCACACACCTTTAATCCCAGCACTCGGGAGGCAGAGACAGGCAGATTTCTGAGTTCAAAGCCAGCCTGGTCTACAGAGTTCCAGGACAGCCAGAGCTACACACAGAAACCCTGTCTCGGAAAAAAAAAGAAAAAAAGAAAGAAAACCGGTGTTGATCCTAGTCTATGAAATGTAATCATATAATAAAGTATACAGACATACATCTTAAAATATAAGTTGTGAAACAAACATTAAGTTATCTTTACTGGGGCTGGAAAGATGGCTCAGCAATAAAGAGCACTGACCTCTTCTAGAGGTCCTGGGTTCAACCAGGTGGCTCACAAACATCTGTAATGGGATCCATGCCCTCTCCTGGTGTGTCTGAGGACAGGGACAGTGTATTCATTTACATAAAATAAACAAATAAATGCTTTAAAAAAAAAAAAACCTTTTTACTAATTAAGTGTAATGGCACATACCTCTAGTCCGAGTAGCTAGGAAGCATGAAGATCACAAGTTTAAGGCCAGCCTGGTCTACACAGTCCCAGGTCAGCCTCTGCTAAATGAGGAGACACTGTCTCAGCCAGGCAGCACCTGGGAAGCAGAGGCAAGTGGATCTCCAGTGCCGACCACAGCCTGCTTTACAGCCAGCCAGTCAGGGCTACACCTATCTCAGCAGATGGGGGTCGGTTTGGGGGGAAGAGAGGAAGTTTTGAAGATAGCCTAGGGCAGCTACAGGACCTGAGCTTGATCCCCAGACATAGTGATATATGCTTGTAATCCTAGGGAGTGGGAGGTAAAACAGGCAGATTGTAAGTTCCCAGCCAATGGTAGACTAACCCCATACCAAAAAAAGAAGACAGTTCCTGAGGAACACCACCTAGGGTTAATCTCTGGCCTCAGCACACTTGCACTCATGGATGACAAAGCAAAAGGTGTTGGAGGGGCGGGGTTAGGGCGGAGTCAATCCTACAAATATCACAGGGGGATAGGGAGGCTGGGCAGACCTTGTTTTTGTTTGTTTTTGCTTTTTTTTTTTCCAGGAATGGGAAGGGGGTAGTCACAGAAGCCAAACAAATACATTAACTCATGCAAATTAAGTCATAATCAGGATCTTACAATAAAAAAAAAAAGAGATTATCTCTGCCCATTTTATCCTTGCAGGTTTTTGGAGTTTTGGTTGGCTGATTGCTTTTGTTTTTTTGAGACAGGGTTTCTCTGTGCAACCCTGGCTGTCCTGGAGCTTGCTCTGTAGACCAGGCTGGCCTCGAACTGACTAGGACCCACCTGCCTCTGCCTGGCATTAGAGGGCTGGGATTAAAGGAGCATGCCACCACCATCGGGCCCCTTGCAGTTTTGAAACCAGGCTCAAGACTAGAACAAGCCAAGCAGAGAATCTCCACTGGTTTCCCCTTCAGTGGGGCAGCTGTCCACCAGGCTAGTCAGGCATTCCTCACTAGAATGCTGTGTTAAGATTTAGGGGACACACAGCTGTGAGGGATGCCAGGTGCCAGCCAGAGCTGGGTGCAAGGGTGATCCTGGAAACTTGGCAGGACTCCAGAGCTGCACTGGGACAAGCCCCTGGGCCAGAGCCAGCCTGGAAAGCCTAGATTTTTTCTGGGGAGAAGCCTCCTTAACAAACAGGGGTTAAATGTGAGTCATGGGCATAAGGGTGGCTGTGCACTACCTACAGAAGATCTGGTGAACATCAATTGGAAATGCTGACCAAGCCTACATGGTATAGCACACCTAATCTCAGGTATTTGGGAGGTGGAGTCAGGAGGATCGGGAGTTCACAGGCACAAGTATGCTAGATGATTTTATGTCAACTTAACAAAAGCCAAAGTCACTTGAGGAGCCTCAGTTAAGAAAATTCATCCATAAGATTGAGCTGTAGGCACGCTTGGAGGGCATTTTCTTAATTAGTGATTGATGGGGGAGGGCCCAGCCTATTTTGGAAGGTGCCATCCTGGGCTAGTTAGTGGTCCTAGGTTCTATAAGAAAGCAGGTTGAGCAAGCCATGTTGAGCACCCTTCCATGGCCTCTGCATTAGCTCCTGCCTCCAAATTCCTGCCCTGTTTGAGTTCCTGTCCTAACTTCCTTCAGTGATAAAGTTTCCTCCCCAATTTGCTTTTAGCTGTGATGCTTCATTGTAGCAACAGTCACCCCAACTATGACAGTGAGTTTGAGACCTGAGGGTGACGTGAAACTCTGTCTTAAACCAAAATCAAACAAACAGCCAATTCTAAGGTTCTCCTTGGGGGAATTCTTGGAGCCAGTCCTACGAACCTGAACTCCTGAAAACCTAGACACTCTTTTCTTTGGGAAGCAACACATTTTACTTAAGCTAACAGCTCTCCTCCTATGTGGGGCCTGTCAGTGAGCACTGGTTGTGTGTGGGGAAGAATGTGGAGCACTTTGTAGGCAATTCTCCATCTTCAACACCAAGTACCTGCCAGTTCAGTGTTCCTCCCTTTGGGACCAGGAACTAGCTACCTTATACTGTTTTCACTTCAAACTGATAGCGTAGGAATGAAGCAGGTTAGAAGCTAACTGTCTCACTGGAAGGGCTTGGGCCAGGCCACCCAGCATTTGCTGATCATGGTGGAAAAGCTGGAGATAAGGAGCCCTACCTTGTGCAAAAAGCTTGTCATGCCTCCCCTAGTCCGCATGTGCTACTGCAGAGGCCAATAGCCGGCCTGGAGCACCCCATAATGCAGGGTCGGAGCACCCAAGACAGGGCTGCCCAGAATGTGAACAAAATATGAATCAACAGGTGGGATACATAAGACACATTATGCATTTCCGTGCATGATAGTTCTCGTTTCATTTCAAATATGCAAGACAGACTTGACCCTATTCCCCAGAAGTTTGAATCAATTCTCTTGGGATAAGGCCAAAAAGCAGCTTGGGGGTGGGGAGGAGTGGGGGTCCAAATCGCAAGGGTGCCCCTCAGCCCTGGGCAAGTCCCTAACAAGGTAAAACCGGTTCCGTGTAAGGATCGCGTGGGACTGGTTGACAAAAGGATCTTGCATTGGGGTGCGCGCCCTCTTGGTCACCCACACTCAAGCACTCGCGGACTCTCACGGCTTCCCGCCAAAGCTCAAGAGCTGGGGGAGCTCCCGGATAAGCAGGAGCTAGAGCCCTACTCTTCCAGAAGGGGGCTGCGGGGCCCGGAACAGTGAGGTCCCCGGGGCGGTGCAGGTGAGCGTGAAGAGGCGGGAAGGGTCGCGAGTACGCGCGCCCGTCTACCTTGCAGGAGCGCGCAGCACTGGCCGTCCACGGTGCTCCAGAGGCGGGCCGTGCCGTCCTCGCTGCCAGTCAGCAGGCGCTGCCCGTCGGGGCTCAGGCTCAGCCAGTTGATGCCCCCGCGGTGGTCCGCACAGACCCTCAGCGCCGACCCGCTGCTCCCCATCGTCGGCCCGGGGGAAAGAAGAGCTGCGCCCGGCTAGAGAGCGGCGCCCCAGCGTCCATTCGTGGTCCTGGCGGAGCTCGGCCGGGCAGTGGCCATCGTGGGGGTTGGGGGGAACCAGGGCGCCCCGCTCCTGCAAAGGCTTGAGGTGCGGAGGGGGACAAGGACTCTGACTCTCCACCGTTGTGCTCTGCTCCCTCAGCTCCGATGCAGGTGAGACCTCCCCTACTCAGAACCTTCTCGGTGCTCTGGGGGTGTGGGTGGGTGGGTTCCTCTGCCTCGGGGTTCGCCCACCAGCTCTGAAGCCGGCAGAAGAACCCGGGAAGCGGAGCGCGGAACAATACAATCCAGCCTGGCTCCTCCTCAGAGACCACCCCCCAACCTGTTCCCTCCCACTTTTCGGGCCGCGCGCCAACCCCCACCCCAAGCCTCCCTGGTCGTCCTCCGGGAACCGAACTCTGAAGCTATCCTGGGCCCTAGTTGGGGACCGCTACCACGTGCTTCACGTACGACCTTCCCAACTGCCTAGGCTGGGTTCTGTTCCCTGTCACTCCCACTGTCCATGTGCCCAGAGCCCAAGGCGAGAAGGAGGTGGACCGAAGAGTCTGGAGTCTTGGGAGACCCCCTATGAAGGGCAGGAGCTGTGGAGCCCCAAGTCCCCCCTTCCTGGGAAATCACGAGCACACTCCGAATTCTACTTGGACTAGGCAGGAGAGGGCTGGATCCTGGCCTTTGGGGTTTGGGGGTAAGACCAGAGGTCAGGTTCGCCCCTCCTCCACCCATCACCACCCTACTCCCTATGCCCTCAGTCTTTGAGGTCCCACTGAGGTCTGCAGGAATCCTATACCCAGCCCTCAGCCCTCCCGGAGCTCGGTCGGCTGGTTCCTATTAGAGCAGTTCCGGGTGCTGACTTTGCTGGGGGGCGGGGAGGGTGACCCCCCACTCGGATCCTCCAGGTCCTAAAGATAGCAGAGTTTCTCGAACCCTCCAGGGCTCTTTTTGGAGTCCAGAAAGAAAGGCCGGAAAGAGATGGTTTCGAGGAGCCGTCCTCCAGGGTGACCTGCCTTAATCACTCTGGATGACCCCGTTCAATTCCAAGAAAACCCCAGAATGGGTCCCACGGGACAGTCGGCTTTATTCCCCCGAGTGGCAGTGGCGCAACCAAATACACGTATTTTTTTTTTCTTTCCCGAAATTCAAATTAGCTTAGGAGACGATACTTTGCAGACACTGAGGAGCCAGCTGAGGGTGTTAAGGAGTATTTTGATGGGATCTGGAATGTGGAGGCAGGAGGCTGCGGGTGACCACAGAAAGGACAGAGGACCCAGGAGCCAGAGTGCCCTCTAAGGGCCCATCATGAGTTCATCTGGTGCGCTGACCTTTAGAAGGCATTTGCATCATCCAGGTGCGAAGACTGGTGGCTAGCAGGCTGCACAGGTGAGGTCAGCAGGCATAAGGGTGTGTGAGCAATGGGCACCCTAGAGCATCCTGCAAGCTGAGGTGTGGGATGAGAGGAGCCAGAGGGGTGCAGGGAAACCTGCATTCTCAGAAGGAAGACTTGTTTGAGTTTGAGGAACAGCCAGGACTAGGTGAATACATTCAGAGCCTCAAAGAGCTTGGCCAGCAGTGGGTCAGGCAGGACAGCTACCGTGACGAACTACATTTCCAAGGGGGTCACGTGGTATGTGTTATGACTAGAATGCAGCAGCAGGAGTAAGGGGTACCTGGCACCTGGCGGTCCCATGCCAAGGTGTGCTTCTGAGAAATCAAACCATGAGGCAGACCTGGTATAAGAGAGGTTTGTTTGGGGGAAAGGAAGGGAGCAAGGACCTGGAGAAGGGGTAGATCGAGACAGAGCCACAAGGACAGAGAAGTGGGGACAAAAGACAGGAAGAGAGAGGGAGAGGCCAGCAGGGAACACGTGGGAACAGAGAGAGAAAAGGGGGGTGGGTACTAAGGTAACAAACTTTTTTTTTTTAAGTATAGAATAGAATTTATTCAGGGCATAGGGAGGGGAACCAAGAGGGTAGTAGAGGCAGAGAAAGGGAGAGAGTAGAGGAGTGGAGAGGCCGGCCATGACCACATGGGGGTGGGGGTGGGGGATGGGGAGAGGTAAGAGATGAGAGAGAAGCAAGAGGGTAACGAACTCTTACAGGCTCCCAGGCCACATGCAGGTGATGACTGCCGCTAGGTCCCTGGGAGGAGAAGTCTGGCAGGATTGTCTGTAAGCCAATAGTACGAGCAAAATGGAACTCCTATA
Source organism: Rhynchomys soricoides (assembly GCA_019843965.1). Classification (NCBI taxonomy): domain Eukaryota; kingdom Metazoa; phylum Chordata; class Mammalia; order Rodentia; family Muridae; genus Rhynchomys; species Rhynchomys soricoides. The sequence continues at coordinate 5,159,135 of JADRCH010000093.1, read as the reverse complement.
CTTCTGGTCTGTCTTCCAATCCCCAGGAAGCTATCTGTGTGCTTCCTTGGCCCCTAGCCTGTAGAGGAACCAAATGCTATCAGTCCCAGAGCCCACAGACTATAAGTCAGCTGCCTCCATCCAAGATGAAGAGTTCTATCCTTGCTCTCTCGAATCCTCATAGTTGGACACACTGTGGATGTTAGAAATAAGTTCAAGGTGGCAAAGAAAAAGACCACCATTCCAACTGGAGTGTCCGGACAAGTCAGACTCAAGAAGGTGTGCTTAGGAAGAGCTAGCACATCAAGACAGGAAGTGCAGTTGGTTTTTATTCTAACTCTTCTGGTGACTGTTTCTCTTCCCCACTGGCTTCGGTCTGACCTTATTCACCCGGCTAGTCTGAAAAGAACTGGCTCATGGGAAACGACAGAGAAAAGGGAAAGAGGTCACTCCTCCTGGGAGAAAGGGGTCAGTGCTCTAGGCCATGAAACTTCTTGAATGGAGTGGCGGGCCTCGACAGACATAAAAGTCTTACAAGGAGCAAAGCAATTATTCCTTACCCTAAACACAAGTGTTAGAGTATTGGATAGAAAGGACTCACAGTTGATATTCTTCCAGTGGAGTGGAGTTCCATGAGCTTCATTTCAAGGAGGCCCAGTGTACCCAGTGGCCATGCAGTTGTGTAGTTACTATGATGTCTTTGCCCTTTTCCTTTACTGGGTAGCTGGGAAACCCAGCAGGATATCCCTGGAGACAGGAAAGTTGGGAAGCAGCATCCAGTCCCTCTCAGCCTGGAGTCCTCGCCACCTAGAACCGACAAAGCTTGAGCTCCAGAAGCCAGATAGGTCTGCAGATACCAAGAAACACAGAGTGTGTGTGTGTGTGAGTGTGAGAGAGTGAGCGTGTGTGAGTGCGTGTGAGAGTGTGTGGGTGGGTGGGTGTGAGAGTGTATGAGTGTGTGTCAGTGTGCGTGTGAGTGTGTGTGTGATTGTGGGTGTGTATGAGTGAGTGAGCGTGCGTGTGTGAGTGTGTGAGAGTGAGTGTGTGTGTGAGAGAGAGTGTGTTGTGAAAGTGTGTGTGTGTGTATGTGTGTGTGTGTGTAGTGTGTGTCCGCCCCTGCAGGATCTGAGCTACTGTGTACTCCAAGAGAGCTAAGCCTTTGTGGAATGTAAAGCATCATCAACAGAGGCTCTGGGGGTGGGGGAGGGGACAGCCACATTCCAAGAGGCAGAAGGAAAGGGCAAACTGTTCAGAAGATCCCCAGCATCAATGAAAGTGACCATTTGGTGCCCATCCCCAAGGCTACGCAGATATCTGCAATGTTACTTGTTGGGAAGACTGACCCCCTGGGGACTGAAAAATATCTAGACCAGTGATCATCACAAGATGAAAGATGACAGCCAGAAGTACCTTTTAGAGTCCTTGTCACGAGTTCACACTGTCAGAAACATAAATGATACATTGTGTTGTCTCACAATGTTAGAATTTGTTGCGTAACAATACATTCACAAGGTGTGCAGGTGGAGCAGTTTGTCAGATTTCCCCTCCCACCATGCTCTCCTTGATAGTCTAGAATAAGACACAGGCTTTTATTCAGTCTTAATTATTAACATTACCTTTCAGATTATATAGTACATACAGTAAATGTGTGTGTGTACATGACACCTCTATGTGTGTGTGTGTGTGTGTGTGTGTTATAGAATGGATATAAAAGAGTTAAAGAGGAGGCAAGGGGTTTCAAAGAGGCCTGAGACCCAAAGCTGGGAAACTGATAGCCATATTGACTATGTGGGGGAGAGACAGTAGGCCAGCTGGCACTCTCTGGAGAGGGCCTGCAGCTGCTGTTGTAGTGTCCAGCTGCAAGGCCAGAGTTGAACTCTAGAGCTGTTTCCAGGCCCCTGTGAGACAGTTACACCATTTACTTGTATGTCCGATAAGTTCTTGGCCTGGTTTTCCTGATAGGGTTTTAATATGCTCCTGTGCCCAACTACTTTACCCCAAGAGGGTGCAATGGCCCCCTCTCTGCTCCCAGAGTGTCATTTTTCAGAGTGTATTTCATGACTTGTGACAGACAGAAGCACAATCATCCTCGGTTCTCTAAATGGATCCCAAACTGCTTGTAAAATAGAATCTTTCAGGGCAAGGCAAGTCTGAAAAGCCATTGTTTTACCCACAATATGAATTAATTTAGGTAGCTGGGCAGTGGTGGCGCATGCCTTTAATCCCAGCACTTGGGAGGCAGAGGCAGGTGGATTTCTGAGTTTGAGGCCAGCCTGGTCTACAGAGTGAGTTCCAGGACAGCCAGGGCTACACAGAGAAACCCTGTCTCAAAAAAACTAAAAAAAAAAAAAAAAAAAAAATTAGGGCAGGGCCCAGTAGGGTCTCACCAGTACCCACAAGGAGCCTCATAGCCTTCTGACAACTGTTCTTACCCTTGTGGCACCAGCCGCATGGCTGGGGGTGAAAGGGACCATCACCACCGTCTTTTCTTGGGTATTGACTCTGTCCCAGGTACTGTGCTAAGTACTAGTATATTTCAAGAAAGTAGAGAAGTCTTTCTAGTTTGTGAGTTATTCCCCAGAGGAGAGCTCAGGTATGGGGCTCATGGTGGCACAGAGGTTGGCTGGAAAAAGACTGGCTCGACCTAGAGAGTATAGTGGAAGAACAGAAGAAGGGATGGAGAGGTTGCAGTTAAATATTGCTGAGAAGGGACCAGTAGAGGGAGAGGTCGGATGCACAGAAGGGAGCAGCGGACCTCTGGAGGAGGAAAACAGCAAAGGAGAGGTTGGCCTTAAGTAAGAGCTCCCAGGGTGGGTGTGGGGACCTCTTCCATTCCTGTCGTAGTTCCTGGGTCTCAGGGGAAACACTGACTGCAGGCACACAGTTTCCTTATGTGTATGAGTCCACTGTAGCTGTCTTCAGACACACCAGAAGAGGGCATCAGATCCCATTACAGATGGCTGTGAGCCACCATGTGGTTGCTAGGAACTGAACTCAGGTCCTCTGGAAGAGCAGCCAGTGCTCTTAATTGCTGAGCCATCTCTCCAGCCCCCTTATGTTGTTTGTTATTGTCTATATTTGAAATGTAAACTGTTTGTTTGTGAGACACAGTTTCTCTGTGTAGCCCTGGCTGTCCTGGAACTCACTCTGTAGACCAGGCTGGCCTTGAACTCACAGAGATCCACTTGCCTCAGTCTAGGATTAAAGGCTTGCACCATCACTGCCTGGCTGAAATATAAACCTTTAAAAACTATGTGCAGTCGGCTTTCAAAATGAGGCCAGCTTATGAAGAGAACAGCTTGTTTTAGCTCACAGTGTTGGAGGCTCTGCACCCTGATCTGCTGATCTTTTGCTATGGGCCTGTGGTGAGCAGAATGGAGGAAGCATGTGGAGAAGCTGAATTCCTCATTTCACTGTGAGCCAGACAATACAGGGGAAGGGGAAGTCCCCATCCTGGATACCAATCAATAACGGTGCCCTGTCCTACATCCAGTGGAGTCACTCTGGGGGCCAACCCTTAGCTTACAGGGGTAGGGGGAATACTCAAAATCCAAACTTTTGTCAGTCAAAAGGCAGTTTCAAGGCCCACAGCTGTAACCTTAGCACTTAGGAGGCTGAGGCAGGAGGATTGTGATTTCTAGGCTGTCTTGGGAAGTTCAGATAGACCCTTCCTCAAAAACAAAGGAAAGGTATGTGGAGCAACTGCTGAGAAATTGAAAAGGACCTTTGGAACGAAAGAGTCTCACAGAGCTGATAAAAGTAGGAATACAGAATACAGTAAGAATCCTCAGTCAACCCAGCTTTAAAATAAAGAGAGGCCAGGGGCTGGAGAAGTGGCCCAGCCGTTAAGAATGCCTGCTGTTCACCAGAAAAACCAGAGCTCCCTTCCCAGAACTTATGTATTCAGACAGGAAGATCAGTGGGGCTTGCTGGCTTCAAGCCTGGAAGAGATCTTCATCAAACCAACTAGGTAAAGAGTTGGGGAGGGGTGGGCCCTCAACACCCTGCATACACACCCACACACACGTGTGTGTACCTCATGTGTACACTTGCTCACACAGACACAACTTATATTTTCCCAAATAAAATGTACAAATGACTAATGAGCACATTCCATTTATATCCAAGGGAAACAAACAGGCAGCAGGTGGAGATGGCTCGGAGGGTTAGAGCCTGCCACCAAACACATCTGCAGGACCCAAGTGCTGAAATGATAGAACTGGCTCCCACAAGCACTCCTCCGACCTCCATAGTGTGGCCTGTTATACCTACCTGTACACAGGAAAACAGAGGGAAAGACGTAACAAACGGCTAAAGGATAGAAACACCCCAAGCAAGGGTTGGGTCCATCAGCTGCTGAGTAGGTGAACCTCAGAATGGGCCAATGCTGATACACTATAGCATGGTGAACCCCCAAATGTTTTTTCTTTATGGTCCTGGGGATCAAACCCAGGACTTCATGCATGCTAGGCAAGTGTTCTTCCACTAAGCTGTACCCTTATCCCAGAAATGTTAGGGGAGAGAAGTCAGTCATGGAAAACCACATGGTATGGGGTTGTGTTTGCATGACAGCCATGGCAGAGGATCTGTCTGGACATAAAGAACTGGTCACCTAGACCTGGAGGAGGTTTGAGAGAGTGGGGAGTTGGTCCACTCAGGGTTTCTGTTGCTGTGGTCAACACCATGACCAAAAGCAACTTAGGGAGGAAAGGGCTTATTTCAGCGTACACGTGCAGGTCACAGTTCATCACTGAGGGAAGTCAGGCAGGAATTAAAGCAGAACTGAGAGGCAGGAACTGATGCAGAAGCCACGGAGGGATACTGCTTACTGACTTTCTCCCTGTGGTTTGCTCAGCCTGCTTTGTTTTGCCAGGGTCTCATGTAGCCCAGGCTAGCCCCAAACTCACCACCTAGCCTCAGATGATCTTGAATTTCTGATCCTCATGCCATTACTTCCCAAATACAGGGGATTACAGGTGCTGCATTGTGCTCTGTTTATGTGGTGCTGGGAACAGAACCTGGGCTTTCTGCATACTAAGCAAGAACTCTACCAGCTAAGCCTCATCTCTGGCCCACTGTGTGTATTTTAATGTACACACAGACACACCCCAACTTTTTAAAAAAGATGTTTATGAACCTACTAGATTATTACTATTACTGAATAATCACCAGAAAATTAAAATTAATGTTTGTAGCATGTGGTGGCTTGAATCTGCTTGGCTCACAGGAAATGGAGGTGTGGCCTTGTTAGAGGAAGTGTATCACTGTGGAGGCAGGGCTTCAAGGTCTGACCAGAGTGATCCAGAACCTCCACCTGGTTGTCTGCAGATCAAGAAGTAGAACTCTTGGGGGAGAGGGGCCGTGCGAGGGGAGACTGGGAGGAGGGGGCTGCAATCTGGGTACAATAAATAAATGTGAATAAATTAATTAATGAAAAAATAAACTACAACAATAACAAGAAAAAAAAAGTAGCTCTCTTGGCTTCTCCATATCATGTCTGCCTGCATGCTGCCATGTTTCCCACCATGATGATAATGGACTGAACCTCTGAAACTATAAGCCAGACCCAATTAAATGTTGTCCTTTATAGAGCTGCATTGATCAAGTGTCAGTTCACAACAGTAAAACCCTAAGACAGACAGAGTGGCTGGGAAGATGGCTTAGCTGATGACATACTTGATGTGGACTGGAATCCCAGCACCTGGATGTAGAGGCAGGAGGATCCCTGGAGCTCGCTGGCAGCCAGTCAAGGACAAGTCAGTGAGCTCCAGGTTTGGCCAGAGACCCTGTCTCAAAAAATAAGACAAAGAGGGACTGAGGAAAGCTATGTCGGACTCTAGCCCCTACATGCACATGCACATGCGCACAGTCATCTGCATAAGCCTGTGCATGCATATGTACTGGGATCCCTGCAAGTGTCACGGTTGGCAGGGAAATGATTCTTCACCTCCATGTGAAGCATTTAAGCATAATAAAACTTTAGGGTGAAGAAATGATTCTTCACCTCCATGTGAAGCATTTAAGCATAATAAAACTTTAGGGAAAGGTTTCCATGTGACAATTATAATAAAGATTCAGAAATGATTATATTGAAACTTCTCTGCAAAGTACATCTGTATAACAGATCACCTGTGACCTCCACCACAAGAGTGAGATCTGGTGACTTATAAACAGTGCTCAGGGTTAGGGCCCAGGGAGAAAGGATTTGTAATAGAGAAGGATTCCATTGGTGGGGGATAAGACCTCTTTTATTAGGACAGTGCTAGTCACTGGGAGAAAAGCTCAGGATTGGGACTCAAAACAAATGGTCAGGATGTGGGGGATCAAGGAGAAGGCTGGGTCCATAGAATAGGAAAAGATCCCCAGGCTGTTAGACAGCACCCACTCCAGCCTTTTGGATGTAAAGACATCAATTCCTTCCTATGGGGACAGGGGGAGAACCTGCATGTTTCACAATTCTGGTTCCACCAATGCTTTCTCTAAGCAGTGCCTTCTACACATGTGAACATGTACACATAAAAGATTAATACTTAGAGTCTAACACATGATCATCAACCTTTGGTACCCAGTATATACATGTGGGTATTGCTGGGGTACAGAGGAGCCTAGTACAGAGCCTTCAGTTAGTCCCAGGGCCAGGCCAGGCCAGGCCAGAGCCGACTCCCTCAGCTCCCTCCTCCCCCATTCTTTCAGCTTGGCTTGAGGGGTCACATCCATTCTCTCAGATTCAAAATATAAAAGGAGGCAGCATTAGAAAGCCCACTCTTAGGCTGATGATGAAATTAGCCATAATTACTAACAAGTTGAGTTTGATACTCAATCGCATAGTAGGAGAAAACTGACTCCCACAGGTGGTCCTCTGACCTGTGCTATGGTGTGCGTGTGTTTAATCCAGTCTTGTCGGGCAGTGGTGGCATACACCTTTAATCCCAGTACTTAGGAGGCAGAGGTGGGCCAAACTCAGTGAGTTGAAGCCAGCCTGATCTACAAGTGAGTTCCAGGATAGCCAGGGCTACATAGAGAAACCCTTTCTCAATAAACAAACAAATAAAAATACAACAACAAAAGTCCAGTCTCCTTTATATGGCTACTGATGGCCTCTCTGGGCATGAGACCCTATAGGCACAGGAGTCTAGTCTGCACATGCGCAGGACTCTCTGTGGTCCCCCACATCCGGCCCTGGTGTGTCAGCCCTTTCTGGTCTCTGACCAGGGTTGTGTTCTGTAGAAGCAAGCCAGCTGGCGAACCTCCCACCACCTACCCCAGATTCCCCCTTTATCTCCTGCAGCCTCTTCCCAGGAACTTCCGAGAATGCAGAGCTAACTCTGCAGATTGCTGCAAAACTTCCAACACAAAGCTCCTGTTTCTGGCCAAAAGGGACTGACAAGGACCTACTTGCCTTTCTGCTTCTCAACACAACCAAAACCAGATACACAAAGCACTCAGAGCAGTTGTTTTCAAGACATCAGGCAATGGAGGATAGTAATCCTGAGGGATGGAGAAAATGAGGTCCAGGCTACTGCTGGCCTGAGAGACTTCCAGACCACAGAGCAGGAGGTCCCCCTCCTGCAGAGTCCAGTGGACTTCCTGAGTCGGGGAAACAGCAGAATATTTGGGGCAGCGAGGTGGCTGCTGTTGGTAGGACAGAGCAGAAAAGAGAGAACCCCCAAGTGCCCGGAGGATCCCTGTCCAAAAGTTATTATTAATTACATTCCACACGTTGAAAACGTTATGTAGGGGCAGGGTGCAGCTCAGCGGCAGAGGATGCATCCAGAACACTGGAGGCTCTAGGTTCAAGCCTCAGATCCATCCTCCCTCCCTCCCCAAAACACTGAAAATATCAGAGTCCCAGATTGAACCAGAGATAAAAATGATATCTGAAGTTAGGCAACAACTCCGGATGGGATTGACAGCTTATTAGTCGTTAGAGAAAAATATGGACTCAAAAACAGCACAGCGAAAACTTCAGGGGATGAGACAGAATGAAAACATACTTGAAAAAAAGGAGGCCATTAAAAATACAGTAAATGAAAAGACAACCAGCGACCCAGAACGACTTCAGCCAGCGGGAACAGTGTTCTTGGGAATCTAGAAAAGAGAACAGGGAGGGGGGAGAGGGGGAGCCATTAGAGGAGTCTGTGGATGACAAAGTTAAAATCCGGAGTTCCCAAAGATTCCGTTCACCCTCCAGCACAAGAAGCAAGAAAACGTGCCAGCAAAGACCGATGACAGGAGTCTAGTCGCTGGGACTCACACAGTAAGAGAGAACTGACTGGCATTTAACTCACACAGACACAGACACATAATAAAAATATTAAAATAATACTGTGTAGGGGCTGGAGAGACGTATTAGCAGTTAAGAGCACTGATTGCTCTTGCAGAGGACCTGGGTTTGGATACCAGTATCCATATGATGGTTCATAACCGTCTATAAAGCTAGTTATATACAGAAGATCTGATGTCCTCTCCTGTGTCCATGCGCACCAGGCATGCACACAGCACATACATGAACGCAAGTAAGACATTCATGAGCATAAAATAAATGCTGTATAAATACATGCATGCATGAATAATGTTAGGGCTGCAAGACGCTTCATCAGGTAAAGGCACTTGCTACCAAGCTGGAAGACCTTAGTCCAGTATCTACACTCAGTAGAGTCTCCCACAAGTTGCCCCACACACATTTTGACATGCATATACCCAATTCCAAATAAATAAATAAATGGCTTTTGGTTTGTTTGGTTGGTTTTTGTTTTTGTTTTGCTTTTCCATGACAAAGCTCTTCTGTGTAGCTCTGGCTGCCCTGGAACTCTCTCTGTAGATCAGACTGGCCTCAAACTAACAAAGATCCACCTGCCTTCATCTCCCAAGAGCTGGGATCATGTGTCACCGCTTACTTAGCCAAAAAAAAAAAAAAAAGGTAAGCGTAAAAAACTTTTTAAAGAAACAGTCCTGGGCTGGAGAGATGGCTCAGTAGTTAAGAGCACTGACTGCTCTTCTGAAGGTCCTGAGTTCAAATCCCAGCAACCACATGGTGGCTCACAACCATCCCTAATGAGATCTGATGCCTTCTTCTGGGGTGTCTGAAGACAGCTACAGAGGCCAGAGCGAGCGGGGCCGGAGAGAGAAGAAAGTGTCCGAAGACAGCTACAGTGTACTTACATATAATAAATAAATATATCTTTTAAAAAAGAAAAGAAGCCGGGCAGTGGTGGCGCACGCCTTTAATCCCAGCACTTGGGAGGCAGAGGCAGGCAGATTTCTGAGTTCAAGACCAGCCTGGTCTAGAAGGTGAGTCCCAGGACAGCCAGGGCTACACAGAGAAACCCTGTTTTGAAAAACTAAAAAAAAAAAAAGAAAAGAAAAGAAAAGAAATGACCCAGACCAGGTTTGTGATGCACGCCTGTTATCCTAGCACTGGAGAGGCCGGGTTTAAGCAGCTTGAGTTCCAGGCCTGCTGAGGCTACTTACTGAGATCCTGTCCCAAAGAAAAGGAAAAAAACAAACAAAAATGCAGAAGAAACAACTCAGATATCACTAGTTCACTATCTGGACAGTGGTGATTGTTTCCCAAGTGTGTGCATCTGTCAAAATACATCCAAATTCCATCCCAGGCACAGCTGTCTCCCACTCTTCATATGACCCTGAGCAGACACAGTGCGGCTTCTGGTTGGAAGGGATATGCATAAAGTCCTGTGTCCCAGCATGCACGAGAGAAGCTGTTGGTGAGTGCGTGTCCATGTGTGTTCATGCAAAGTGAGAATGTGCTCGCATATCTGGATGCATGCATGCTGCGTGGGCTCCTGTGAGAGTGTGAATAATGCATGTGTGCACATGTGCATGTTTGTGGGCGTGTGCATGAGAGTGTGAAAGCGCGTTTGTGTGCACATGCATGTTTATGTGAGTGTGTGAACACATGTGTGTAAAGTCATGTGTCTGAGTGGGAGGGTGTAGGAAGGAGCCCTGAGAACAGCAGCTGCTTTCATTCATTCCAGAAGCCGTCACAGCCCACAGAACAGTGCTGTGGCTTGCTGTCTGTGGAGGTTCTGAGCACAACTTCATACGCTAGGCTGCTCAGAGTTTTCTCTCTGCACTCAGTGTCCTCTGCTGAGAGCCAGGGCAGCAGAGCCACCACGGCCACCAAGCCTGCTTTTTGCAGCAGAAGGCATGGCAGGATTCTTGGCTGGTGGCAGCAGAAAGCTGAGATCAGTGGGCATGAGACAGAAAGGGGCTTTGCTAAAAGGCTACTGACGGCAAGCAAGGAGAGTGTCTGGTGATCCAGGGCATAAGGGAAGGAGATCATCACAACCCAACATGGGTGCTGGGAACCAAATTCAGGGCCTCCAGAGGGGCAGTATGTGCTCTTAATTGCTGAGCTATCTCTCCAGCTCTGGTAACATTCATCTGTGACAAAAATCTTCAAGGATTCTGTGATCCACAGTAGTGTGTTGTATTGTGTGTGTTGCTTTTTTAAGATTTATTTATTTTATATATATGACTACACCACTGCCCTCTTCAGACACACCAGAAGAGGGCATCAGATCCCATTACAGATGGTTGTGAGCCACCATGTGGTTGCTGGAAATTGAACTCAGGACCTCTGGAAGTCTGTGCTCTTAACTGCAAGCCATCTCTCTAGCCCCTGTGTTGTGTTTTTAATTGTGTGTGTGTGTATGTGTGTGTGTGTGTGTGTGCACATGTAAATGTATGATATGTGCAAGTTCATGTGTGTGCATGTAAGTGTGTGTGCATGTAAGTGTGTGTGCATGCCAATGTGCACATGCCATGGCTCATGTGTGCAGGTCAGAGGACAATCTCAAATGCTGGTCCTCACCTTGTTTGAAGCAGTCTCATTCAGTGCTGCTTAAACCAGATCTCTTGGCTTTGGAAGATTTTCTAGTCTCTACCTTCCATCTTGCTAGAGGAGTTCTCAGATTGCACTGCAATGAGTCTAGCCTTTGCACAGGATCTGGAGACTCAAACTCAAGCCCTCATGAAGTTCACAGCAAGCACTTTACACAGGCAGTTCTACTGGGACTCTGTTTTGTTGCAGTGGTGCACACATTAAGGGGCAGCTGGCCAAGCAGAGGATCAAAGAAGCAGTACATACCACCCTTGCAATATACCACAGGGTCCTAGAGCATGAGGGCAGTTTGAGCTCCTTAGGGCAGTGAGTGTGGGTTGGACACCTTGTCAATGACCAGAGCTTTGGGTTCAATGATGTCCTAACATGCTGATAGTTTCATGGAGTTCCTATGAGTAACAAAACCAAGAAAGTCACAGATGAAGACACTTTTCAGATACATCAGGCATGTGGGTGTGTGGCTGTTAGTCTTGGAACTTGATAGGTTTAGAATCAGCATGGAAACAAGCCTCTGGGCAGGATGTGAGGGAGTTTCTAGACTAGGTTAGCGGAGGTGGGAAGGCAGAGCCACTGTAGATGGCACTGTGCCCTGGCTGGAGTCCTGACTGAGTAAAGAAGAGAAGACAACTTAAATATCAGCATTCATGTTGGCTGTACTCACATCACTTCTTCCAAGAGATGGGTTCTAGAGCTAGGGGAACTAAGGAGGGACCTTGCCTTGTCTGTCACATAGATAGCATAGAGGTCATTTGAGTTACTAGCCACCTTTGGTCCCTGTTGTGGGAGCTTGGGGGAGCCTCCGACTATACAGACAATGTAAGGGTCATTCAGGGGAACTCCTGACTGTAAGGGTCATTTCGATTACTAGCCAACTCCAGTCCTGGTTCTAGAAGCTTGATGACCTGGGCCAAGAGATAATGCAGATCACCAGGCCATTAATCACCTCCAATTCCCAGCTCTCTGGATGGAAGAACAGGTTTTACATCCATTCCTTTGAGAAGACAATCCTGTGTGCTTAACTTTTGTTTTTCCTGGAGATCTATGGGCACAGGGACCTTCATGCTGTGCTCCTTAACAGCCCTCTCCTTCTTTTTGGGGGACAAGATCTTCTAGTGAACCTCGAACTTAGCAATTTGGTAAGACTGGCTGATCAGCAAGCTTTGGGGATCCTCCTGTCTTCACCTCCCCAGTGTTGAGATTATGGGCGTGTGCCATCATACCTGGCAGGTACGATAAATGGTTGCGCTCTTGCAGAAGACTTGAGTTCAGTTCCCAGCACCCACATTGGGTGGCTCGCAGCTATCTGCAACTCCAGCTCCAGTGGGGCTGAGGGCTCTGGGATCCATAGGCGTTTTTACTCGATGAGCACAACTCACACATGCACACATGCACACACACACACACATACCAAAAAACAAGTCTTTGTAAAGCCAGGCAGTGGTGGCAGAGGCAGGCAGATTTCTGAGTTTGAGGCCAGTGAGGTCTACAGAGTGAATTCAAGGATAGCATGAGTTGAGTTTTGATGTAATATGCTTCTGTGAGCACTGGGGGCTGTACTACACCAGGAAACTGTTTTCTAAATTATACCGTGTTTAAATCTGTTGGGAACAAACTGCCTGGCATCAGAATCCTTAGTAGGTTTGAAAGGTGCACAAGGTATAGAGCTGATGTGCGCCCATCCTCAGAACAGCATTTTCTTCGCTGGAGGAAAACGGCTTCGGCGGGTCTCTCGACCATCAGCCTGGATCCAGATGCCCCAGGAGAAGCTTCTCTCTGGCCCACATCCCAGGAATCACTGTGTGTCAAGAATCCTCATGCTTTTACTATTTAGACTTAGAGAAGCATGGAACCAGTGCCACGTTCTATGTTGGCCTATTTGGGGTCTTCTCCACAAAGAATTCGACTCTGTGATGAACTGCTCACCTAACCTTGGCTTTTCCTGTTGCTGTTTTGAGCTTCTCTGCTCCAGAGATCTCTTTAAAGACTATTTTATTTTACACAGGTTTTAAATAGGGATTCATCATTGTATTCCAAGCTGACCTAAACTCATGATATTCCTGCCTCAGTCTTCTGAGTCCTTGAATTACAGGTGTCCATCAAACCAGACTCTCTTACTGCTGTTTTGTTTTGTTTTGAGACAGGTTTTATCTATGGAGTCCTGACTGTCCTGGAACTCACTCTATAGTGCAGGCTGACCTTGAACTCACAGAGATCTGCATGCCTCTGCCTCCTAAGTGCTGGTATTAAAGGTGTGCACCACCACCACTTAGCTTCCATACACTATTTTTTGATCATATTTCTAGTCTCTCAACTCAATTTTATAGTGGACTAATGGGTTACAAATAATATACAACATCATATTTCACCGCCACCATTAAGCATCTACTTCTCTATGGGAAAGGACTCAAAGGTAAGACAAAGCTGCTTTCTTCAACAGTGAGATTTTCCACTCTGGGTGCTGGGACTTTGGTGGGATGGATAGAAAGGGTCTTTCTGGCCGCTCACTAAAATTACTTTAGGCTTAAACCTGAGTCCTACCTAATCTTAAACCTATTCTATTGGCAATGGCTACTCTCATCCCACCCAGAGTCTCCACCCCCACCCAGGGAGTGTAGACCTGTGGTGGTCTCACAGATTAGAACACTTAGCCACAGGTGACTTAGTACCACCAACCCACAATTCAATTGCTGACCCACACTTTCAACAAACGCTGCATACCTGCAGGCTGGACCAAGGCTGGACTCCTTGGATCTACCCCCATACCCAGCAAAACACTGTACATCTGTCAGCTGGCTTCAGGGGTGAGTCCACACCACATGCTAAGAAAGGAGCTGCACACTTGCAGGTCGTGACCCTATCCACCACTCCCACACACATCCAGAGAGATCACAAGGAAAAGTTGCAGCTGGTCTCCACAGGATTGTTTTCTACCACAGACTGCATAGCAGGTCCGCAGGCAGCAGGGAAGCCAACAGCCTCTTTATAAAAGCATTCATTGCATAGAACAGGCTTAACAAGGATGAAAAGTCATTCCTTTCTGTGTCCTTGCTGACACCAGACCATGGAGGTGTTGCCTGAACAAGGCTTGAGAAGGTTGGGTTAGGCTCAGGTAGCCCCACCTTGCTCTGCGATGGCCTTACTGTATGGATCTTACTCAGTGGGTCACCCCTTGAGGTTCCTCAGCAGTCAGGGCACCCCTCACCAAATTACAATCAAGGGAATCACAAGATCAACAAAAGGTGACCAACGGGATAAGGTCTATGTGAGGCACATTTGGTACAAGTAAGACCCAGTATGTCGCCAGGGTCAGGAAGGGTCTTCAGTACCATGGAAGTGCCAGTGGCTCTGAGACTATGAGTACCTCAGCAAGAACAGAGAAGCTTTTGTTCTGTGCAGAATCCACGTAGCATCCAACCCACCATAGCCACTGTGGCTGGGTACATGGCTCCGTGGCAGAGGAAGCATTCACACTGCCGTGTACACATTCAAACTCCCATGCGCACATGCATACTGCTGTGCATGCATTCACACTGTGCACACATTTACACTGTGTACACATTCACACCGTGTACACGTTCACACTGTGCACATGTTCACACTGTGTACACACTCATACTACCGTGCGCACATTCACACTGTGTACACGTTCACACTGGGTACACACTCATACTACCGTGCGCACATTCACACCGTGTACACGTTCACACCGTGTACATGTTCACACTGTGTACACATTCACACTGTGTACACATTCATACTGTGTACACACTCATACTACCGTGCACACATTCATACTGTGTACACGTTCACACTGTGTACACGTTCACACCATGTATACATTCACACTGTGTACACGTTCACACTGTATACACACTCATACTACCGCACGCACATTCACATTGTGTACATGTTCACACTGCTGTGTGCACATTCACACTACTGTGTACACATTCAAACTCCCATGCGTACATGCATACTGTTGTGCACGCATTCACACTGTGTACACATTCACACTGTGCACGCATTCACACTGTGTGCACACTCATACTACCGCACGCACATTCACATTGTGTACACGTTCACACTACCGTGTGCACATTCACACCACGGTGCACACATTCACATTGTGTATACATTCACACTGCCGTGAGCACATTCACACTGTGTACATGTTCACACTGATGTGTGCACATTGTCACCACCTCATCCTAGCACTGTATCTACTCCAGCTGCTATGATTTGAATGTAAAATGCCCCCAATAGGGTCCTGTGCTTGCACTCTTGGTCTCCAGTTGGTGACACTGCTTTAGGAAGATTGTAGGATCTTTGGGACGTATAAGACATACAGCTCAGCTCTCAGATATAGGTCTTTGGAGCAAGCCTTGAAGAATATGCATCTCTGATCCTCGCTGGGGCTTCCAGTTACCTTCCCCATCAACAGACACTATGTAAAAAGCCACCACAGTCTGGCTACCATGATGGTCCATACCCTCTGAAACCATGAGCTCAGATTAACCTTCTAAACGTTGCTGCTGTAGGTATTCTGACAGAAAAGTAGCTAACACACCAAAGGAAACTCTGTGGTTTTTTTTTATTATTATTATTATTATTATTATTATTATTATTATTATTATTATTATAGCTCTGGCTGTTCTGGAACTCACTCTATAGACCAGGCTGGCTTTGAACTCACAGAGCTCCTCCTGCCTCCTGCCTCCTGCCTCCTGCCTCCTGCCTCCTGCCTCCTGCCTCCTGCCTCCTGCCTCCTGCCTCCTGCCTCCTGACTCCTGACTCCTGCCTCCTGACTCCTGACTCCTGAGTGCTAGGATTAAAGGTCTTCATTTGCTCCCACACCCTGCCACGGTTTACTTTTGGTCTCACAGTGGTGGGGCTAGAATTCAGAGCCTCACACAGGGTAGGCAAGTGCTCTGCCACTAGCTACACCCTCAGCTGGATTTTTAAAAATGTCTTGCCCACAGGTTATGGTTAAACTCTACTGAGGTTCTAGAGGGAAAAGGACATTCAGGGCCTAGCTCTGCTCTGAAGGCTTTCCAGCCAAGGAGTGGCCAAGTAGGACACAGCTGGAGATGGGGCAGAGGGAAGCCAAGGAAGGGAGGGGACAGAGACCATAGCATAGTCCTGGTGTGGGCTGAGGAGCAGGGAGAGGCATACCACAGACATGGCTAGGCATCAGTATGGGCTTCAAAGGGAAAGTTTTCCCCTGTGGTCTGACTAGGCCTGATAAACAATGCCTGCAGATCCCTGATCAGCAAGGGGTCTGAGGGACAAGGAGATGGCTCTAAAAACCCCCAGTTTTCCAAACCGCAGAGTGGAAACAGAAATAGGAGAAGCATGTACCACACTAAAGGCCCTCTCAACTTCAGTCCATCAGCCCCCTGGATGGACTTCAGATAAACTGCACAGCTGCCCGCAGGCTCTGCAGTGGGAAACTTGTTTTTCTTCTTCCTGACCAAAAGCAGATTTTACTGACAGATTAGCAAGCAGGGGGCTGGAGTGACAGGGAGGTCACCCAGGAGTGCAAAGCTGTGTGGAGCACTGAATCACCCTAATGAGGTGCCTCTGTTTCTGGATGCTGGGAGAGAAGCAAATCCAAGAGGAGTCTCTACAACTAGCTTCCACAAGGCAGGTCAGTGGGTCCCATCTGGCTCCCAGGAGGAAACCCTTCCCCTATAAGGGCAGGCTATTACCCCCCCTGTGCACCTGTGAACACTGAGGCACAGGGCATTGAAGTGGAAACATCTAGTTCTTTATAAAGACAGTTATGCCAACTGATGTTTTGCTGGGGCACACAGGTAAAAGGATGTCTTGCTAAAGCAGACACGGGAAAGACTGTTTTCCTGAAGCAGACCCAGATGAAAAGACGCTTGGCTATAGCAGACACGTGAAGGACACTCGATGAAGGAGTATAACTCTGACCCCACAGACTGGGAGACAAGCACTGAGCCTTGGTTTGGTTTGCTCTGCCTCGCTATTCTTCACTAATGACGTGCATGTATTGGTTTTTCTCACATAGCATTGTTGAGGTCAGCTGTGGTAACACTGCCATTGAGAGAAACTCGCCCAACAACTGCTTGTGAGGCTCCTGCAGCAGCTTGCCACTTCTGTGGCCCTGGAGGCTTCTTCAATACTGAACTACAGCTGCCTGGTGTCTGCCTGCTGAGAGGACTGGACTGTAGCTGCTGGTTTGTGCCTGGTGTCTGCCTGCCTAGAGGACTGGTCTGCAGCTGCTGAGTCGTATTTGGTGTTTGCTATGGGACTGAACTGATGCCAAAGAAGATTGAGCTCACCCCCAAAGAGCCATTGCTCAGCAGGTCCACTTCCCACACATCCTAATAACTTGTCTCTTCCACTCCCTCTGCTGGGTGGTGGTTAGAGGAGAGGTTGAACCCTTATTAAAAGTAGGTTGCGAAAAATTTATGCCTACAGGGTATGTCTAAGTGAGAATCCTGCTGTAACCCAGCACTTCTCCCGGCTTCCCTCGAGTGCATGGCCGCTGACTGACACACACCATAAAGCGCATCATTTCACTCTGGGGACACAGCTCCATGGATACATACAAACCCAAACCAAGGTGCTGCAATCGTCCCCTCTCACAGGTCATTTGGCTTTTTTAGTTGTTTGGTGTTTAGGTTTTTTAGTCAGGGTCTCACTTCTGGCTGGCCTGGAACTTGCTATGTAGATCAAGTTAGCCTTGAACTTGCAGCGATCTACCTGCCTCTGCTTAGGATTGCGGGCCTGCATCACAGCTGGCTTGCACTTTTACATAGGTTCAGTGAATGTAACAGATAGGATTGTATTTATTTCACAGAGTAAGAGCAGGGCCTTTGATTCTCTCCCAAGTTCAAGTCAAATATATGCAAATGGGTGGTTCACTGTAGGGGCAACGGGTCTGAATCCTGCTCACCTCATGATCCTAAGCAAGTTACTTAACTGTCTGAGCCTAACCACCTCATTTGTCCAGGGTTGGTAAGAAGCACTAGCATTACTGTATATGTCAAGTAAAACTGCATGAGTCATATCAATATTCTCTATGAGAATATTAAATTGGCGCCTAATAAACACCCATAGTAATGTTATCACAATAAGCAAGAGTGTGAGACCCTTAGCCAGGGCCAGCTGGAGTCTGCCCTCCTCTGACTGAGTTGGGAGGAGGGGGTGGACGGTTGTGGAGAGGAAGGAGAGAAGTACAGGGCCCTGACCTCCTCCAGGAAGGCCTTACTGGCAGGTGTGCTCACCCATGGAAGCAAGCTGGCTGCAACTCTCCCACAGAGAGGCCTGCTCCTGTTCCACAGAAGTGAAACACTCAGGGTTGACTCCAAACAAACTCCCTTCCTGGAGGCCTGGTGCACACCTTTCCCCCCACATCCAACAGAAGGGTGCCCTTGCCAGACCTCCTGTTCTGCCAGCTCCAGATCCTCTGTACAACACAGACAGCACAGCCCACTTGCACTGGATCAAGGTTTGTCGTGTGGCTTGTTTTCTAGTAGTTTCTTTGGGCCCTTGGCCTGAGCCTCATGGGGATGGAAGGTCTGCTTGGGGGAGCTCTCAGTTCAGTGAGCTTTAGTAGCTTCTCAGTGGTATGGAGTTGTAGTCAGCAAGCCCTGGGGACTCATATGGTGGAAAATGTGCTTGTATTCTCTACCCAGAGGCAGCTTAATAAAGTTCTACCTAGAACAATCATCTACTGTCCTGGGGTGACTCAGCCCCCCAACCCCCAGTAAATTTCTGGGAGTCACTCATCTTTGCCTCCTGCCCAGCTCCTGGTGACAGCATCATCTTCGTGAACTGAGTGCTCTCTAATGATATTCTTTTTCTCATTTCTTTCCGTGGAGGAAGGTAGAGATGGAAATGAGGCAGGGGAAGTAGGAGACACTGATCAAGAGGGCCTGGGCCTGGAAATACCTGGGCTGCCATCTCATCTGGAAAACCTTCCTCAAGGAGCCTTTCCCCTCTCACTGGGGAACTAGGTTGTACAACGTTGGCATTTGGGGATGTGGACCCTCTTATCAGAAACCCCACTGCAAGAGTCTCCCTGAGCAGGCTCCTCTGGTCTTCTATTCCTGGGAACATGTTCTCCAGATTTAAGCCCAGCCTCAAGGCGGACCTAATGTCTTGGAGAGGACCCGACGACAGGGAAGCTCTGTATGTTGGCACCTGGAGCCGCGCAAAGGCGGAGGCTGAGTGATATCCTGCAGGGACAGTCTTTGTCTAGTACCTCTGGACCCTTATAGCTTCTTCCAGGTCTCCATTCCTCCTATTCCTGGGGCCTGACTCCGCCCCCCTCGTTCACCTGGCTCCTCCCTTCCAGATCAGCCCCAACAATTCCTCTTAGCTACGCCCCTCCGTGGTCCCGCTTCCCCCGCCCACACAGCGCATCCCTCTTTTCTTCGCCCTCCGCCCTCCTCTTCTCATTGCCCCCACCACTTCCCAGCAATCCCCCGCCCTGTCCTTCCTCTTCTCCCTCACTCCGCCCTTCACTCCCCTTCCCCATCCCCGTTTTTCATCTCCCCCGCAACCCCAACACCTCGCCCCTCCTCTCGGGCGTGGCCCCTTGGCAGGAGAAAACACTCAGCCTGCATTCTGCTCGCCGGCGCCCCCGTGTGGCCCTGTGACCCGAGGCGGCTTGCTCCGCCAGACGACCCTCTGCCCGGTTGGGGTCCCCAGCCTGTGAGGAGCCTAGAAAGCACTCCGAGGCCCGCCAGCACTCCGCTTTCTGGATCTTTATTGCCTCCGTGGGTCGCAGGTACCCAGGTGGAACTAGAAGAAGTTGAGCACCCGGCGGAGCGACTGCACGC
This sequence comes from Rhynchomys soricoides, assembly GCA_019843965.1. Lineage (NCBI taxonomy): Eukaryota > Metazoa > Chordata > Mammalia > Rodentia > Muridae > Rhynchomys > Rhynchomys soricoides. Next base: position 5,139,476 of record JADRCH010000093.1, on the reverse strand, counting down.
GTGCGCTGTGGGCCTCCCAGTCGGAGAAGCTGCGGAAGTCGCCTCTCTCCACCACGTACATGCGGCCGCGGTAGTTGGGCTCCTCATAGAGGACCCACCTGAAGGCCAAAGGAAGGGCGGGTCACCGGGAGGGAACCGCGCGAGTGCGCCTCCCCGGCCCCGCCCCTCGGTCCTAGCTCCTCACTGCCTTGAGTGATAATGCCCGATTCGGGCTTGGTGCTGGGTTTCGACAAGATGGAGACTGCCCAGTAAATGACCATTCTATGACAAGGGCGAGAGTGATTCGGGGGGTGCATTCTGTCCAGTCAACCACAAAAGGGCCATTTGCACAGAGTACTCAGCTCATGACAGGACGCCTGATACAAACTGGGGACCATTCTCACTGTGTATCCACTCAGCCAACAGCCCTGGCGGCGTCTGTGCTCCAGTGCAAGTGGGCTGTGCTGTCTGCGTTGTAAAGAGGATCTGGACATGGCAGGACAGGAGGTCTGGCAAGGGCACTTTTCTGTTGGGGAATGTGGGGGAAAGGTGTGCACCAGGCCTCTGGTCCTTTACAACCCAGCGGGCTAGGGAATCAGGAAGATTAATGGGGAAGATCGGGTGGATGGTCTCTTCTGGGAACAAGCGTAAGGAAGAGATTCTCAACAAGTGTAAAGCTGTAAATGTGGGACCCAGGAAGAGTCGTCATGTGGACCCTCTTAACTTGGAGGTCAGGTTTGGAGGCTGACCTAGGGAAGCTATAGAAAGTTGGGGAGGAGCCTCCAGGCCTGCTTGCACTAGAGAACTGGAACCACCGTGGTCATGGGCTGTCTGCACTTCAGTCTTTAGCTTGTGCTCTCCCCTCCCCCTCTTTAATCCCAGTAGAAAACAGCCTCTCTCTGGGGAACGGGGGGGGGGATGCAGGGGGGGCGTCTTAGGAAGCAGGACTCCATAAGGTATGCTCAGCATACTCAGATCTCTGAGATTCCTGAGTTCCAGGTCACTGGTCTACTCTGACCTCTCTTCTCAGGGACTTCCCTCCCACAATGTGTCTCAGCAGTTCTTGCTCACTGGTCCCAACGCACTCAAGTTCTCTTCCCAGGGAATGCATTTGGCCTTTCTGCTTTCAGAGGAACTCAGAGGAGAGAGACCACTAAAGGCCACATAGCCACTCCAAGTCATCATAGGCCACTCCCTGACCCCTCACGTGGTAAAGGGCATAGTCTGACAGTAGGAGGATCAGGGGTCGGAACTAAGGAGGCAGGGTGTCATGCTGGAGATTGGAACAGATCTCTTCCTCACAAACACAGCCTCCCACCACATAGCTGTAGTCTCCAAGAGAGTGAGCTGGTCTGACCCTATTCTGCAATGCCCGGAGGCACCTTGGAGCTCTTGTAGACATTCCAAAAGGAAGAGGGACCTAGCTGGCATGATAGCTAATCCTCTGGCTCCTCACTCACCTAGCTGCAACTTCCAGAGGATAGAGCACTAGCTGCTCCTCCAGGACCAGGTTCAAGTCCCAGCACCCACACTGCAGATCACAACTGTCTCTAACTCCAGGTTCAGGAAATTCAATGCCCCCTTCTGACCCACCAGGCATGCATGTGATGCACACACATGCATGCAGGCAAAACAATTGTATGACAATAAAAACCATTTTTAAAATTTAGAAAAGGAGGGGCTGGAGAGATGGCTCAGCGGTTAAGAGCACTGACTGCTCTTCCAGAGGTCCTGAGTTCAATTCCCAGCAACCACATGGTGGCTCACAACCATCTGTAATGGGATCTGATGCCCTCTTCAGGTGTGTCTGAAGACAGCTACAGTGTACTGATATACATTAAATAAATAATATTTTTTAAAAATTTAGAAAAGGGGAGCACTCAGTCTGTTGGGGTGTTGGGAAATGTCCCTGCTTTTCCTGACATGCCTTCTAGGACACAGGTGTGAGGGATGGTTCACTCCTGAGCTGGCATGGAACCCACAAGAACAATCTTGGCACAGGGGAGGTGGTTAAGTAGTCCTGCTTTACCCCTGCCAGATCCCAGAAAGGGCTCCTGGGACCCAAGACATCACCATCTGCGAAGCTACGTCTGGACAAAGTTTATATCATGTAAGAGTTAAGGTCATCAAACTCTGGATCCAAAAACAGAGGCCCACCATCTTCGTCTCCACCTCCTGGCCACTGAGCCTGGCTCCTCCCAGGAAAGTGGAGATTAAAGATCATCTGCTCCTCCACCCAGTGTCCACTCCTGCCTTCCCTCCCTCAGGTTCTCCAGGGTTGCTAGGATTATATCTTGGGTCTTAGGACATCTCCCATACAGAAATATGCTCTGGCCTCATGAGACACAATTTAGCCTGTGAATTTCTCAGGCATATTGTTTTGGACTCCTACCCCTGGACTCTCAGGTATCTTCAGGTTGGGGGGGGGGGTCAGGTAAGCTGGTAGCCAGGGCTCTGTTTTGAGCACACTTTGTCTCCCTTCGCCCCTCCCTTGACCCACTCCCCAGAGGGTCCTGATCCTGAATCTCAGAAATATAGAGATACACTTTCACAGGAACCAAATCCCTACGCCAACTCTGTGAGGGAAGCTGGGATCCTGTGGGGCTCTCCTGCTGGGGCAGAGGTTGAAAGGTACCCAGCTCTAGAGTGGAAGGGGCTCCCCTAGGCTGCAGTCCCAGTAGGGCCTCTGCTGTGGAAAGAAGGGCTCTCAGAGTTAACTGCCATCTCAGTTGTGCTTCTAGAAAACAGTGGTGGCGGTGGTGGCAGAAGTGGTGGTGTCTCCAGAATGGGCGGGGCAGGTGGGAAAAGAGTGTTCAGTGTTCTAACCCATCTGTGTGTGCACAGGCAGATTGCTCAGGCAAGGGCAGGAGGAAACCCAGGTGAGGTACGCCTGCATGTGTATAATGGACGGGTGCAGGAAGGTGCCCCACAAGGCAAACACTGGGTCTGACTGCTCTTTGGACTAGAGAAGACAGGCAGACTTCCCAGACACTCTTGTCCATCCTATGAGAGGTCCTTGAAGCTCATCTCTCCAACAAGCTGGTGTGGGTCGTAAGCCACCAGGCAGAGAGGTCTGGGTCCAGGGTCATCTGAGCTGGGAAGATGGACCCTCTCTGAACATGTGAAGCCACTGTGTAAGTTTGTACCCTAGGAAGCTGGGGTTCTTTTGAGTCACCCACGGAGTCTGATGCCTACCCACCCTACCCAGCCTGTCGGGCAGACCCAGCTGTACTCACGCTCCGTCCCCATACACCTTGATGGCGTTGACACAGCTCTTGGCCCAGCCCCGGCTCTGCAGGAAAGGGCAATCTTCCACAAACTCCAGGCACTGGCCTGTGAAGTTGCAGCCCTCGAAGATGTTTATGCGGAAATGTTCTCCATGCTCCAGGACAGGTGGGGAAGGAAAAGGAATACTCCGAGTCTCTCCTCCCCATGCATGGGTGGAAAGGTATTTGGAATACTCTCGGCCCTGGGCTGGACTGGGGAAACAGTGAGTTTTCCCCATCCCAACACACACACACACGCACACGCACACGCACACGCACACGCATGCACATGCACGTGCACACACATACACACATATACACACATATACACACATGCACACATATACACACATACACTCAAACACACACATATACACACACATACACACACACGCACACGCACATATACACACACATACACTCAAACACGCACACACACATATACATACACACACACACACACACACACACTGGTTTTCTTCCATGAGCTGTGGTGGAAGAAAGACTTCTATTACTCTAGTAACCTTCTAAGCCACTGTACTGATCAAATTTCCACCTTTTGCAACTAAGGACCCAAAGTCCAGTGAGGGCAAGGCTGCCTAACCAGCACACTAAGCAGAGCTAGGGGTCACTGGCTCCACTCAGGCATTCCACTTAGGGAGCTCATGTCCCAGCTCTGGCTTCTCCACCCTCAGTTTCAGGCCACAGGCAGGTCTCCAGATGATAATATTTTAAAGGTGTAATAGAAGCCTTTATAAAAACACTAAGCCAAGACATCTAAAACAATGCCTCTCGTTTGTAGAGGTCTCTACTGGCTGCAACTCCATAAGTCACTAGCACCAGTACATACACCTCCCTGTGTGACCCAGAGGACAGAGGGGGCCCTCCCCACTGGCCAGATGCCTGTGAAGCCCGGGATGGCTCTGACAAGAACAGTCTTCAGAAGATGTCTTGTATATTTTTCATATAAACAACATTATGCAGGATCCAGAGCCAACCATTCCACTGCCTCTCTCCAAATGCCTACATCCTGGCAGAGACACTAGGAAAGCATTCTTTCAATCAAACATGCCAGGACCAGCTGATTCTGTAATTGATGGAGAAAAGAAAGGGGGCCCCATACAGAGTGGCGCCTATCCAGACTCCTCAGATGTTAGCCAAAGCCCCAGTGAGGCATCCAGGATGCTCTGGCCGACAGACACGCTGATGAGAGCTGCCCACACTGGTCTTGAACCTCCCACCTGAAGGACAACACTTGGAGCAGGTCTCAGACCTGTGACCTTAGGAGCCCTCTTTCCTCAAATCCCACCCTGTACTGGCTGGTTTTGTGTATCAACTTGACACAAGCTGAACTTATCACAGAGAAAGGAGTTTCAGTAGAGAAAGTGCCTCCATGAGATCCAGCAGTAAGGCATTTTCTCAATTAGTGATCAAGGGGGAAGGGCCCCTTGTGAGTGGTACCATCTGTGGGCTGGTAGTCTTGGGTTCTGTAAGAACGCAGGCTGAGCAAGCCAGGAGAAGCAAGCCAGTAAGCAGCATTCCTCCTGCATCAGCTCCTGCTCCTTGAGCTGCTTGAGTTCCAGTCCTGACTTCCTTTGGTGATGAACAGCAATTGGAAGTGTAAGCTGAATAAACCCTTTCCTCCTCAACTTGCTTCTTGGTCATGATGTTTGTGCAGGAATAGAAACCCCGACTAAGCTACACCCTAAGGAGACCCAACAGAGACTAGACAGAAAGGGTCTTTATATGGGGGTTGGGAGGAAGTACCCTTTATTTGCTCTCCCTGCACACACAGGAGCACAGCTGTGAGATACAGCTGTCTGTGCAACTCAAGAGTGTTGTCCCCAGATTTCTTTCTGGTACCCTGGGCATGTCGGCCTCCTCCATGGTCCATTCCAAGTTCAGAGTGTTGAAGGCCAGCATAATGCCGCAAGGAAACCTTCCTGGGTGTGTGTGTGTGTTCATGTTCACGGGAGTACACCCAAGCACATGTGTGAGCATGTGTATGTGTGGAAGTCCGAGGGCAGTACTGGGTATATTCCTCAATTAATCTCCACCTTATACCATCACATGTACATGCGTGTGTAGAGATATGCAATATTACAGAGTCTGCTCTCTCTTCCACCTTTACATACCTTTTAGGGACTGAACTCAGACCTGTACACCGTATCCACTATGTCTTTGTTTGTTTATTTGTTTGTTTATAGAAAGAGTCTCTCACTGAATCTAAAGCTTCTCAATTTGGCTAGAGTAATGGTCAGCAGACCCCAGAGATTCTTCTATGTGCGGTGCTGGGGTTTCAGGTGAGCTGTCACATCTGCTGTGTGTGCTGCTGGGGTTACAGGTGAGCTGTCACATCTG
>JADRCH010000093.1:5074089-5133860 GCA_019843965.1 Rhynchomys soricoides | reverse complement strand
CATCTGCTGTGTGTGCTGCTGGGGTTACAGGTGAGCTGTCACATCTGTGTGTGCAGTGCTGGGGTTACAGGTGAATGTCACATCTGTTGTGTGGTGCTGGGATTCTGAACTCAAGTTCTCATGTCTGTGCAGCAGACATTTTACAAACAGAGCCATCTCCCCATCCCTTAGTTTTACTTTTGATGAGGGTGTCCCTATTCAGTGACAATCCAAACATAGTTCATCTCTGAAATTTAGCTACATGCTTGGCTCAGAAATCTAAAAGGTTTCCTTGGCATCTCTCAGGGGTTCTTGTGTTCTATCTCTAATCCATTTTGGTCTTCCCAGCATTTCATGTTCATGCCATGGTGAATATGGACAGGATTCTCTTAATTTTAAAGGTTTTATTGTAGGGAGATGCCCTTATGTCTAATTAAGCGCCCATGTGACCCTTCTACTACTTGAGCTGCTTGTTCCCAACCCCAGGTGGAGTGACTCACTCACCATGCCCACAGGCCGACAGGAGCCCATGTGGTCATTGTGGCCATTCCAACGGAAGAATTCAGGGTAGTCCCCACGCTCCAGAATGAACTGCTGGCCTCGGAAGTCAGGGTGATCAAAGCAGACCCAGGCTCCACTCTCTACACGGATGGAGTTCACTCGGTTCATAAAGCCTCGGTCCTGGAAGTTGTCACAGTCCCCAAATACCTCCAGCTTCCGCCCTGTGAAGTGCTTGCCCTCATAGAGAGTGATCTGGAAAGGCCAGCTGAGAGGTCAGGGGCAGAGCATTCTCTCCATCTAGACCCCAACATCCTCAATGGTACCCAGACTTCCATTCTTCCCATTACAGTAGATGCCTGACACTATTTGCTGATGGGGCAGAGAGTGAATGGTCAGCAGCCAGCTGGCTGGCGTCAGACCTCACTGGGCTCACATTGAACAGACACATTGCTCAGCTATCTGGGGACAGGGGTCTTCAGGGGGGGCCAGAGTAGGGTGACTAGGAGAGGGCTAAATGTCACTTACCTCCTTGCTTCTCTATCCTATCCACCCACCCTTTTTTTTTTTTTGGAGATAGGGTTTTTTACTGGTCTTTGTTTTTGGTTGTTTTTCAAGACAGGGTTTCTCTGCATAGAACTTTCTCTGGAAACCAGATTGGCCCCACACTTAGAGATCCACCTGCCTCTGCCTCCTGAGTCCTGGGATTAAAGGCCTGCGTCACCACTGCCCGGTTTTAAGACAAGATCTTAGTTATCCCAGATTGGCCTTGAATTTATCAATAGCGAGGAATAACCTTGAACATCTGATCCTTCTGCCTCTATTCCCTCAAAGCTGAGACTACAGCCAAGCACTGCTGTGCCTGGTTTATCCAGTGTTGGGGATAAACCCCATGGCTTTGCATTTAGGTAAGTATCCAGCTACTGAGCTGTATTCTCAGATCTTTTGCTTACTCTTGGACACTCCTTTGAGTAATAGGCAGGTGTCAGACTTAAACTTTTATGAAGCTCTTGGCAGTAACACTGGGAGGTTGTCATTGTCTCAAACTAAACAGGTAAGGCAACCAGAACCTGCAAATTCCCTTCCCATCATATTCCAATCCCTCAATAACTCTCAGAAGGACTCTTTAGGAATACAGTCATAGCGCCCAGAAACTGTAGTCACTTCTCTGTTTCCACCTGCTCCAAAGGAATACAGTAGCACTGTCCTTTTCTGCCCCTTGGCATCGTTGATTTCCTGCTCTGCCATGCTGGGTGCTGTTTGTTACTGAAGCATACCCCAGCCCATACCGATGACAAATTAATGGTGCCCACTGCTAAGGCACTTGCTAGGAGCCTCTGAAGGCCAAAGAGTTTTGGATATTTTGGAAGGGAAGGGATAGCCATAGTGGTAGGTGCCCTCCCTGCATAAGGAAAGTTGACTAAGGGCCTCTAGAACACTCTGGAAGATCTCAGCATTCAAAGGATTTGGAGGTTCCCTCCAATTTCCACATACTTCAGAGAAGCAGCCTCAAGTCACGTGGGGAAAGATCTTGGAGGGTGGGGGTCAGAGGCCACATTTAGACCATTCAGCCTGTAGTGAGGAAGGGTGAAGGGACTGCAGGAGATAGTGGATCATGGATCTACCAGAGATTCACCACTCTAAGCCAGAAACACAGGGGCCTTTCCAAGCGCCTCCTGACTTGGAAATCCCTTAAGAGAGGGTTGGGTGACCTTCCTACTCATGTACTCGAGACAAGCCCTCAGCCAACAGAGGGAGGTCGCCCCACCTCTTTAAGAAATGAAGCAAGTTTTGCTTGACTTTGTCATACCCGATCAGTCCGGATCAGTTTGTACCCTCCCCACAAGCTGTGTTCCCCCAGGCTGCTGGCGCACTCACCTTTCCGGAGCGTTGCGCCATGGTGTTTCGCTGGCCTCCGCGGGGACCCGGTATATACTCTGTGGTGCCTGCTGGCTCAGCGCCGCCAGGGACAAAAGATTTGCTTGGCCTGGCACCCGCGCATTAGTGCGGTCGGGCGTGCTAAGCCGGCGCCGTGACCCACCGGCCACCCCTGTGTTACACACAAGTGACCAAGTCTTCAATGCCTCTTGATCTGATCCCTCCTGCCCAGGCCTTTGCTGCCCCGCTGAGTCAGGGCCTCAGAACCCCGGCTTGGGAGGGTCCTTTCAACCTCTTGTTTTGCCCCACCTCCACCAGAGCTGTGGCCTCCCAGACTCCGCTCTGGCGCTCACCTATGGAGATCCCAAGTGACACCTGCCTTGACCCCTGCTGCCTGCAGTAGGTGACTTTGTGCGTCCAAGTGTTTCAGTATCTGAGCCCTAACTCTAGACCACCCGGAATGCCAAGGATCTGATTATAGCGTGATGCTCACACTAAACTGAGGTGTTAGAATCTGCCAGTCCCACAGGTACTTGGAGTCTACTGAAGCCTCAAGAGTAAGCACCACAAAATGCTGGGCAGCTGGGGACAGATTCTGAGATCCCAGGAGAGAGCCTCTCCAGGGGCCTGAACTCTGCACTCTGGGGAACAGCTTGTGGGCTGATACACCTCCTAGGACAGAGACGGGTCCCAGGGAATTCTAGGGCAGAGAAGGACTCTTGAGTCCTTGCCATGGGAAGTTACTCAAGGCTAACCGTGAGCTCCTTGACACCTTCTTCTGAGGACCCCCACTAGGAACAGCCTATTGCCTTCACCAGCACCCACACTCCAAAGCACATCAAATCCTGTTTGTCTTTATGAAGGCATAAAACTAAACCTGCATTCTACCAATCTAGGAAAGGGTGTGTCTGTCTGTCTGTCTGTCTGTCTGTCTTAGGAAGACAGCCTCTCGTATCAGTCCTTGACCAACACCTTGTTAAGGAAAATAGGGTCTTTTGCTGCTAGCCTAGCAGCTTCTGGGAACTCTCCTGCCTCTGTCTACTCTCTGGTGGTGGGGTTGCTGGGGTTACAGATGGCTCCATGTGGGTTTGGGGAACTGAATTCAGGTCCTCCTGCCTTCCTGATGTGTCAGGGTTCTCTAGAAGGCAGAACGTATACTCTTGGGGTCCAGGAAGTCACCCCACAAATCACACAAACAAGTATCTCAGTCAGAGAGGGATGGTTTATTAAATGCACACCCTAAGACTACTCTGTTGCTCCCATGGCTGCCAACATCAGAATCCAGTTCCTTGGCCTTCCAGTGTGTACTGAAAACTAGTGTCTTTCTGGGAATCCTCCAGACCTTCAGCAGTAGACTGGGGCCATAGCTCAGAATTTGGGGGCTGATCTTTCTCTGCCAGCATCTTTCTCTGCCAGCCTATAAAGGCTAAAACTGCAAAAATCACAATGAGTTTATACACAGATGCAGGAAGTGCTGCCCAGTGGTCAGCTCTGACTCTATCCATTTTAGACATAACAGTTCATATTGACCTCTAATTTGATGGGTCCTACATAAAGCTTTGTGGAATTTCTTAAGATTAACAAACCTCAGAACATACAGAACACAACTGGGTATGTGGTCAGCGTGACCCTGCTCTGAGTCAAGTTATTTCTCTGTGTCAATGATTGGGAGGCATATTACAGCCACAATATGAAATAGCTGGCGGGCATGGAACAAAATGGCTACAGCTATACTAGGTGGGCAGGCCTCAACATATAACACACACACACACACACACACACACTGGAAGGCCAAGGAACCGGATTCTGATGTTGGCAGCTGTGGGAACAACAGGGTAGCTGAATCTCAGAACAGTACAGAACTCATCAGCTAGAAAAAGAGAAGCAGGCAAGGCAAAGCATGTCCCCTGACTTCATCATAGCTGGGCCACCACTGGAAGGGACCACCTGCATGTAGGGGAACCTTCCTGTTTCAGTTAATGTAATCAAGAAAATCTCTCCCAGGCCTGCCCAGAGGCTTGTCTCCCAAGTGGTTCGAAGTTCTATCCAGTTCACAGTCAGTAGGTAACCATTAACTATCACACACAGCAAGAGGTTTGTCCTGAGCCAGCTCCCGAGCCTGGAAGTTTTATAGTACGCATTAGCTCAGATGGTAGAGTTACTAATTTTCTTCTCCTTATAAATGAACCTGGCATTTGCAATTGGCAATCAGATGATAGCTAAGATTAGATCACTTCCTGTGACATCAGGGAGTAGAGTGCTGTCTTCTTCAATGTTTAGAGATATGCTTGGTCAGTGAGACAAGGATCCTGGCTGGGGTAGACTGGCAAAAGGCTTATTAAACGTATTTGTACTGGGACTATAGCTAGCTCAGGGGCAAAGCACTTGCCCCATATGCACAAGACCCTGGGTTTGATCCCCAGCACTGCCAATCTTCACCTACATTTGCACACATTTGAAAGATGTGGGGGCTAGAAAGAAAGCCTCTTAGAAAAGAGAAAAATCCTTTTTTTTTAAAAAAAAAAAATCTTATTTATTTATTTATTTATTAGTATTTTATGTGCATGGGTATTTTGCCTGCATGAATGTCTGAGGGTGTTGGTTCCCCTGGAGCTGGAGTTATGGACAGTTGTGAGCTGCCATGTGGATGTCGAAATTGAATCTCTAGAGTTTAATTTTTTTAATGCTTTCTTGGAGACAGAGTCTAACTATGGTAGCCCTGGCTGGCCTGGAATTCACTCTGTAGACCAGGCTGACCCTGTACTGAGTCTTTCCTTCCTCTGCCTTCCAAGTGCTGGGATTAAAAGGGTACACCATTCCCTTCCTGGACATTAATTTTAGAGCAATTCCAAGGCCCCAGCAATTGAGTGCAGAGTACAGAGAGCTCACCTGACTTGACACCTCACCTCTACCATAGTAACAAATGTTATATCACTGTCACCCAGGCCTGACGTTTGTCCAGGTCATCTTTATATGTTGAAAGACCTCAGAACATGGCATCATCCCAGTCTATGTGGTTCTCACCATATTCAGGCAAAGGTGGTGATGATGGTGGTTAAGTGACAATGATGATTATGATGATGATTGTGATGATTTGGATTTTTGAGACAGAGTCTTTCTGATGTAGCCCTGACTGTTCACAGAGCTCTGCCTGTTTCTTGAGTGCTGGGATTAAAGCATGCCCCACCATGGTGGCCAGAGTAAGATTCTTTTTCAACATTTTAAAACTTAGCCAGGTGCTTGAAGGGCACACCTTTAATCCCAGCACTTGGGAGGCAGAAACATATGGATCTCTGAGTTTGAGGCTAGCCTGGTCTACATAGTGAGTTTCAGGACAGCCAGGGCTACACAGAGTAACCCTGTCTGGAAAAACTTTTTTTTAACTTAATTTTCTCTGCATTGGTGTTTTGTTTGCATGTCTGTCTGCCTGGGTATTCCATGTATGCTTGGTGCCTATAGAACCTATAAGATGGTATCAGTTCCCCTGGAACTGGAGGTACAGCTGTGAGCAGCCATGTGAATGTGGGAATTGGACCTGGGTCCTCTGGAAGAGCAGCCAGAGAGCCCTTAACCCCAGAGCCATCTCTCCAGCCACATCAGGAAAGGAGGATTCCCGACTTTACTGCAGAAAAGAATTTCAGGATGAGCCACTATGAGGCAGAGCTGGAGTCTATTAGGAAGACAGTTTAACCACAGGGGTTAGTGTAAGAGCGGTGCTGGGGAGGGCACACAAATGGGCAAAAGTGCGGCCTCTCAAGGCTCACATCTCGGTATCTCAGCAGTAACTGCTAAGGTTCTTAAAACAAACCTTATGATTTTGATCATACGTATGTTCACCACATGCATGTGGGAGCCTGAGAAGGTCAGAAGGGGCATGCTGGATCCCCTGGAACTGGAGTTACAGGCAGTTGTGAGTCACCATGTGGGTGTGGGAACTGAACCCAGGTCCTCTATAGGAGTAGTAAGCACTCTCAGCCACTAAGCCAACTCTCCAGCCTCACGTATGCAGGTAGGCTTTTGGAACACTGTTGAAAGAATTTCTTTTTTCTTTTGTTTGTTTTTGTTTTTGTTTTGGAGACAGGGTTTCTCTGTGTAGCCCTGGCTGTCCTGGAACTCACTCTGTAGACCAGGCTGGCCTTGAACTCAGAAATCCACCTGCCTCTGCTTCCCAAGTGCTGAGGTTAAAGATGTGTGCCACCACTGCCTGGCTGCTGCTGCTGCTGCTTCTTGTTCTTCTTCTTCTTCTCCTCCTCCTCCTCTTCCTCCTCTTCCTCCTCCTCCTCCTCCTCCTCCTCCTCCTCCTCCTCCTCCTCCTTCTTCTTCTTCTTTAAAAAGAAGATTTTAATGATGTGTATTTGTGCATGGGTTTGTGCAGGTGTGAGCTCAGTGCCCAAGGAGGGCGTCAGATCTTCTAGAGCTGGAGTTACAGGTGTTTGTGAGCCGCCTGCTATGGCTGCCAGCTCCTCTCCTTGGCAAGAGCAGCACATGTTCTTAGTGGGTAGGAGCTCTGTTTAGTCAGAAAGGTTCCTAAGGATGCCTCCCCACAGCCTCCTTCCCACCTTTACAATAGGCGAGACTCTAGAGCAGCTACTCCCCCACAGACTTTGTTTATGGTTGCAATCTGATAAGGGAAAACCATGGATCAGAAAGGTTGACTGAGGCGTTAAGACACTGCCTGTTACTGTAAATGGCTGTTCTTGTAAAGTTCTTAGAACATTGCAGAAACTAATTGTGAGTTTTGAGGTAGTAGTAATTGAGCTTCTGTAGACCTTGGTATACAGGCAGGTTCACTGCTGTCTTAGACACCCCCCCCCCCCCGAAAGAAATGTGTCTCTGTCAGCAGCCTTCAGGAAATGTTAAAGGTGCTGGAATCTTGCTTCTCAGCTGGCGGGAGGCCTCCACCAGACTCAAGTCCTGACGGCCCCACTCCCTTCCTGTGGCCACACAATTTTCTCTCCTGCCTCATGCTATTGAAAATTAAAGACACATTCAAAGAAACCCAGCAGGGACCTGAGGATCACTGGATTCTGTTTCTTTTTTTGTTTTGTTTTTGGAGACAGGGTTTCTCTGTGTAGCCCTGGCTGTCCTGGAACTCATTCTGTAGACCAGGCTAGCCTCGAACTCAGAAGTTCACCTGCCTCTGCCTCCCAAGTGCTGTGATTAAAGGCGTGAGCCACCACTGCCCGGCCTGATTCTGTTTCTTAAAAGAAGGAGGCAGTTTCTGTGTAGGTGATTCAGTGCTCTTTTTGAGAACACTGGTTCTGGGTGAGTGCCCCAGGCTGGCGGAGGGCTGTCCTCCTGGAGACAAGAGAGCCTTGAGTGGAACAGACAGCCTAGTCATCCAAAGTGCAAGAAGACCCAGCACTTAAGGACTGAGCCAGGAAGATGAGAATTCAAAGCTAGCCTGGGCTAGATACAGTAAGCATAGGGTCACATAGCAAAACTGTCTCAGCAAAGGACCTAAGTCAGGACGAGAACTCTGTACAGACTTTGTTAAGATGACTCTTCTTTCTTAAGCCTCATACACACCTTAGAAATAGTCAGTCTGTTTCTACAGGTCTCCCATGTCAGTAAAACATGTTTAATGTTTGCCTGAGTTCATGTGTGCTCACCAGGTGCCCTCAAAAGCCAGAAAGAGGGGCTGGAGAGATAGTTCAGAGGTTAAGAGCACTGTCTGCTCTTCCAGAGGTCCTGAGTTCAATTCCTAGCAACCATATGGTGGCTCCCAACCATCTGTAATGGGATCTGATGCCCTCTTCTGGCCTGCAGGCATACATGTAGGCTGAACATTGTATACATAATAAACAAATAAATCTTAAAAAAAAAAAGCCAGAAAGAAGAAGGATGTTGTCATTGGGTTTTACTGCTATGAACAGACACCATCTCTTATAAGGACAACATTTAATTGGGGCTGATTTACAGGTTCAGAGGTTCAGTCCATTATCATCAAGATGGGAGCATGGCAGCATCCAGGCAAGCAAGAACAGAAGGAGCTGGGAGTTCTCCATCTTTTTCTGAAGGCTGCTAGCAGAAGACTGGCTTCCAGGCAGCTAAGATGAAGGTCTTAAGACCCACACCCACAGTGACACACCTACTCCAAGACCATACTTCCCAATAGTGCTACTCCCAGAGCCAAGCATAAACAAACCATCACAGATGGGAAGTCCCTGGAGCTAGAGTTACAGGTGGTTGTGAGCCACCATGTAGGTGCTGGGATTCAAACCCAGGTCTTCTGGCAGCTCTTAACCACTGAGCCATCTCCACAGCCCTCCTATTATCCTGTAGTGTAAACTCACTGTCTTGAAGACCCAGCCTGAGAAGAACACAGGGTTCTGTTTCTGCTATTGAAGCATGGTACCCACTGTTGTGACATTAGTGTCAATATGTTTGGCTCTTTCTCGCCCCCTGGGGCTCCATCCACTGGTCGCTGCTACAGGACAGCCCCTAGAACTATTCATAATTTTCCTGTGCTCACAGTTTGCTTTTCCCACAATTCAGATAGGAATTGTAGCCAAGTTACCTTTCAGACTGGCTTTTTTTTTTTTTTTTTCCTGAGACAGGGTCTCATATAGCCTAGATTGGCATCAAACAATCTATGAAGTGGAGGATGGCCTTGAATTCCTGATCTTCCCGCCTCTACCACTAGAGTGCTATGATTATGGTGGGCCAGCACACCAGACCAGGGTGGCTTCTTTCACTAAGCAAAATGCTTTAAGATTATCCTGTGGGTCTGGGAGATGGCTCAGTCGTTAAGCGCACAAACTGTTCCCAGCACCCACATCAGGCAGCTCACAACTGCCTGCAACTTCAGCTCCAGGTGATCGGATACCCTCTGACTTCTGCCCATAAGTAATAATTAATATTTAAAAAACAAAATGGCATAAAAGAGATGATAGTATCTTTTGGCTAAGTGGTGCGTTTCTTTTTAGCACTGAACAACGTCCCATTATTTGCCTGTGACATTGCTTCTTGATGCAGTTTGTGCTGCTGTAATACAAAACCTGAGTGTGGATAATTTATTAATACAAAGAGCAGACATTTGTGTCCAGGAGTTCAGGAAGCTCCTAGCAGGCGCAGGGCAGGGCGGCAGCTTGGGCCTGGGTGCCTTGAGGAGCGAGCCTGCAACTCAGCAGCACAGCAGCAACCAGGCAGAGTCCTCTAAGTTAACCGAAGTCAGGTGGGAATGAAGAATGCAAAACACAAGTTTGCTCGAATGGGCTCAGGGCCCTCTGATCTGGGGATCTGCCCCATGATCCTGAGGGCCCAGCCTGGGCATTTCCACCCAGAACCATCAGAGAGGGCATGCACGAATGAATGAACAAACATGGGCTGGCACTGGCAAGCCCTGGAGCCAGGATCAGGCTCTAGAAGGCCAGTCTGTTGGAGCTAGCTGGGAGAGATGCCAGCTACAAGCAGCCACGTGTCCCCCAATCCCTGATCCGCCCTATCCTGGCGCAGGGAGATGAGCTTGAGTCTTTCTCCCTAGTTAGGGATCAGACATCTGCAGAAATGGACCTGTCAGGGGAGGAAAGTCTGGACTGCGGTCTTGGTGGACAGGATTTGGGAAATGATAGGTGCTGAAGCCTGCCCCCTCGTGGTGACATCAGTAACTGAGGCTACCACTGTCTGTTAGACCATCTGTCCCTCCTTTCCTCCGTTCCCCTTTCACTCTCTCTTTTTGAGACGGGGTCTCACCATGTAGCCCTAGGTGGCCTGGAACTCCTTACGTAGAACAGACCTGGTTGGCCTGAGCAGTGGTTCTCAGCCTTCCTAACCTTGTGACCCTTTAATACAGATCCTCATGCTGTGGTGACCCCAACCATAAGTTTATTTTCATTTCTACTTCATAACTACAATTTTGCTACTGTTATAAATTGCAATGTAAATATCTGTTTTCCAATAGACTTAGGCAGCCCCTTGAAAGGGTTAGTGGACTCTCAAAGAGTTTCGACCCACAGGTTAAGAACCACTGAACATGCGTTTTTGGGGGCGGGGGTCCTTGTTGATCGCTTTTTATTTCTGTATCTCTAAGGAATACATTTAGATGTCTTGGGCTTTAATTTGCACTTAAGACTCAGATTTTGAAGTCAGCCTGAGAGTCGTTGTCAGATAGGGAAGTGTAAACAGATGCAGCAGGGAGAACTGAGGAGGCAAGATCTAAAAGAAGAGTTTGAATGGATAAAGCTGCATCCTCCTCACCAGCGACAGGCTGACTGCTGAGAGCTATAATTAGCCACCAAGGCAGAGGCAGGAGTTATTCGTTCAAATCCTCGCTCCCATGCTTGCTTGCTGTGTGACCTTAGGCACGGGGCTCTGTGCCGTGTTCTCCACACCTGTAAGGTGGAGCTGACAATCCACAACTCCCAGGATTGTTGAACAAATCATTAAGTGAGTGTACCTCAAATCCGGGTTGGTGACCAGCCACAGAGAACACTGTAGGAGCCTGAGGTGGTGGCACATGACTTTAACGCAGCTTGTGAGAGGCAGCGACTCTCCACAGGCTCCAGGTTTACTGAAAGACCTGGTCTCAAAAAATAAGGACAATGAAGGAAGACACCTGATGTCAGCTGCTGGTCTTACACAAGAGCACACAGGAAAACACAGATGCATTCATGTGCACGTATGCACATGCACCCACACCCACGCACATGCGACATGCACACCAACACTTCACTCAATATGCTGGGTAACTTTCACTGGCATCCATGCCAAGACTGAAACTGCACCATTCAACACGAAGTTCCCATAACCCTTCCTGCAGTTCCCCCACCCCACACTTTCATTTTTCTTCTATTGCCTTTTGAGACAGAGTCTCTCTGCGTGATGACAGTCCTGGCTGTTTTGGAACTTAATCTGTAGAGCAAGCTGGCCAGAGATCTGCCTGCCCCTGCCACCTTCTGAGTGCTGGGATTATGGGCATGAGCCACCATATCTGGCTCCTTCCCCCCCTCTTTCTCTCTCTCCTTCTTTCTCTCCTTCTTTTGTTCTCTTTTGATTTTCTAAAACAGGGTTTCTCTGTGTAGCCCTGACTGTCCTGGAACTCTCTCTGTAAACCAGACTGACCTCAAATTAAAGAGATGTGCTTCCCACAAAGGTGTTGGGATTAAAGGCGTAAACCACCACCACTAAACTTATGGCTGGTTTATTTCACAGAGGACACTATCTTCCAGATTAAGAGATATCCACAATTTCTCCTTTTGAAGACTGATTAGTATTCCACATATCACATTCTTCTTACATGTCATGAGAAAAGCCAAGGCAGGAGTCAGAGGCAGAAAACCACAGAGGAATGCCACTTACTGGCTTGTTCACACACTTGCTCACCTTCAGCTATCTTTCTTACAGCCCAGGCCCACCTGTCTAGGAATAGTAACACCCATAGTGGGCTGGGCTGTACCACATCTATTAGCCATCAAAAGACTCTTCCATAGACATGCCTACAGGCTGGGAACAGTCCCTCAATTGAGGGCCCCTCTCCCAGGTGTATCAAGTTGACTAAGATGAGCCATTGCGGATGGCACTCAGGTCTGATGTCCTGTGACATGAGTCCTGTGTGAACATGAGAGAGTGGACCATCTCAGGGAGCCCTGTGAAACTGTAGAGCATCAAACAAGAGTAACGGTGAATTTCCTCAGTTGAGAATTCTCTGTTTAGCTCTGTTCCCCAGTTTTTTGATAGGGTTTTTTGGTTCTCTGGAGTCTCACTTCTTGAGTTCTTTGTATACTTTGGATATTAGTCCTCTATCGGACATAGGATTGGTAAAGATCTTTTCCCAATCTGTAGGTTGCAGTTTTGTCCTATTTACAGTGTCCTTTGCCTTACAGATGCTTTGCAATTTTATGAGGTCCTATTTGTCATCTTGATCTCAGAGCATAAGCCATTGGTGTTCTGTTCAGGAACTTTTCCCCTGTGCCCATGTGTTTGAGACTTTTCCCCCACTTTCTCTTCCATTAGATTCAGTGTATCTGGTTTTATGTGGAGGTCCTTGATCCACTTGGACTTGACCTTTGTACAGGGAGATAGGAATGGATCAATTCGCAATCTTCTACATGTAGACTGCCAGTTAAGCCAGCACCATTTGTTGAGAATGCTGTCTTGTTTCCACTGGATGGTTTTCACTCCTTTGTCAAAGATCAAGTGACTGTAGGTGTGTGGGTTCATTTCTGGGTCTTCAATTCTATTCCAGAGGAATGGATACAGAAAATGTGGTACATTTACACAATGGGATACTACTCAGCTATTAAAAACAATGACTTCATGAAATTCACAGGCAAATGGATGGAACTTGAAAATATCATCCTGAGTGAGGTAACTCAGTCACAAAAGAACAAACACGGTATGTACTCACTGATAAGTGGATATTAGCCCAAAAGTTCAGAACACCCATGATTCAATTCACAGCAACTGTTGGACTGAGTGTGGGGTCCCAGATGGAAGAGTTGGAGAAGTGACTGAAGGAGCTGAGGGAGTTTGCAGCCCCATGGGGAGGGACCAACAGTGTCCACTGGTCAGGCCTCCTGGTGCTCCCAGAGACTGGACCACCTGCCAAAGAATACACATGGAAGGACCCACAGTGCTGGCCACATAAGTGTTAAAGGAGGACCTTGTTGGCCATCAGTGGGAGGAGAGGCCCTTGGGTCTGAGGGTGTTAGATGCCCCAGTATAGGGGAATGACAGGGAGGAAAGATGGGAGTGGGTGAGTGGGTGGGGGAATACATTCATAGTGGCAGGGGGAGGGGGATGGGACAGGGGGTTTCCAAAGGGGAGACCTGGAAAGGGGGAAACATTTAAAATGTAAATAAAGTATTATATATAGATATATAGCTATAAGAACGGTGAAATAAAACTATTCAAGATTGCAATACCACTCTCATTTAGCATCCCCAGACTGTCACTAAATGCACCAGAGAAAGAAGTACACAAGAGGGAGCCCAGATGGAAGAAGTGGGATTTGAGAGACAATAGCTCAGACAGTGATAAAATATGCTGGTCACAACTGGCTGGTGGCAGTCTCTCTAAAAAAAGAAGAGGATGTTCTTATAAAAGGGAAAATTAAAACCATGGAGCTTAATAAATTAGCGAGGGAAGCTCTTCTTTAGTGGCTGGTGCTTGGGGGTGTGAAACTCATGGTTTTGTGTGCACTAGGCAATGCTCCCCACTGAGCTACATGTCCGGCCTCTGCAATAACTGTGATTTTAAATGCATTGGTTAACCATAAATGATAGAAATTTGAGGGTTACTACAGCATGGACTGGATTCAAATATTCAGAGGGAAAGGAGACTTTATAGATTCCTTTATCAGCCAAACAAAGTTAGAAAGAGGAAGCAGTAAAAGCAAGCAAACAAAGAACAACAGACCCCAGGGACAGTGAATGGCACCACAGGAAAGGAACCTGTCCCAAGCCTGACCACATGTGGTGGATTGAATGAGCCTGATCCCCACAGGTTCATTTGTTGAATACTTGGTTCCCAGGTGTTAGAACTCCTTGGGAAGGATCAGGAGGTATGGTCTTGTTGGAGGAGGTGTGGTCTTGATGAAGGAGGTGTGGTTTGTTGGAGGAGGTGTGGTCTTGATAAAGGAGGTGTGGTTTGTTGGAGGAGGTGTGGTCTTGTTGGAGGAGGTGTGGTTTGTTGGAGGAGGTGCGGTCTTGTTGGAGGAGGTATGTCACTAGGGTGTGTTTTAAAGTTTTAGAAGCCAATGCCATTCCCATTTAACTCTCTACCTCATGGCCGTGGAACAAGATGTAAGCTTTCAGCTACTGCTCCAGCGCCATGCCTGCCTTCCTTTTGCTGCTGTGTTCCCTGATATACCATCATAGCATGAATCCTAGCTAGCATTCTGCAACTGTAAGCCCCAAATAAACACTTACTTTTCTAAGTTTCCTTGGTTGTGGTGTCTCATCACAGCAATAGCAAGGTAACTAAGGCAGCACTTCAATCTCTGGGACCTACATGGTGGAGGGAGAGAACTGACTCCTAGTCTTCTGTCCTCCACGGGAGTGCTGGGGTGTGCATAACCCCAAAACATACAACAGTGAAGATGCAATAAAAAGACAAATAAAATAAAATGTGTTATTTGAGACATTGTCTCACTGTGTAGCCTTGGCTCATCTGGAATTCATTGTGTAGCTCAGGCTGGCCTCAGATTCATAGAGACGATTGGCCTACCTCTGCCTTTCAGGTGCTGAGATTAAAGACATGTATCATTGTGACTGGCAGAAAAATATGACAAACTTTGGAAGGCTTTTGGCCACTGGACAGAGATGGGGGCTGTAGTGGTGGGTGCACAGCTAGAGACTGGGGTCTGCAAACTGTTTCTCGGACTCTTAGGATCCCAGGACAGCTCCCCATGTCTGCCTTCTTTCTCCTTCCCTTTCTCTTCTGCCCTACCCCCTCCTTCCTCTCCCCCTTCTCCCACTCTTCCTGCCTCAGCACCAGCCAGGGAATGTGAGGTATGGTGAGAATTCATTATTTAGCTCCTCATGCCATCTTTCCCAAAAGGAGAAGCTTTGGCCTTCCTCTTGCTAGCTGGCAGATCTATGTCACCAGGAAATTCCCCTGGTCACTCGGGCAGGTTGGTGTCAGACAGCTCTGTGCCACACCCTGTATTTGTCCTTGCAGGGTCTCCAATGCCACTGACCCCTGGAAAGGGATCTGGGGTTGTCCTGACATGCTGTGATTCCTTTCCTACTGTGAGCCACCAAGTCCCTGCCTCAGCCCCTGAGCCTCAGCTGCCTAGGAAGGGGCATAAGAAGCCTCTCATCCCTGGGTCTGTACTGAAGCTACATAGAAGGCAGAAGGAGGAAGGTCCAGCAGTGATTATGTGTACTCAGCATGTGTGGGCAGGACTGGGACACCATAGGTACCCACTGAGATCCCAGAAATGACGAGGTTTCCAGAGTATTATCCAATGTGGCTCTGTGTCTCTAGGAAGACAAGCCTCAGCTCTGCCCACCCACGCTCAGGACTTAGCTGTCATTCTAAGATGGAGAAGTAGGAAACTGTCAGGCCTGGGGAAGTGCCAACAGGGGACCAGTGTGAGTGGTGCAAGACTGCATCATCTACCTAGCTCATCATGGGGAGCAGGCTCAGAAAATTATGGTGGTCCCTGTTCTGAGGGTGGAGTTTTGGCCCTTGCTGTTTACAAAGTCACTCTCAGGACCATAGAGGCCCAAATGAAAGAACTAAGAATTTTAATAAAAGCTGTGTGCAAATTCCTGAAAAGTAATGTAGATGTCTTCTCATTATGGCCCTCAAGTTGTGCCCACCCAGGCTAAGCCAGTGGGAAACTAACATTTATTATTCGCTGTGTGATCTCCAAAAGGTGAAGTTCAGACCCAACTGAAAACAAGAGATGCTAGAGGGCTTGTTCACGTTTCCCCATAGTTCCTCAAGCAGGGGATGGAGACTTAGAAGCATAGAATGCAAGAGGGTTTCTACTTAGTAAGGCAGCAATCACTTTGGTGTTTGTATGTGGAAGCTGGAGTCTCTTAGAGCACCCCATGAATTTATCATAAGGATGCTTTAGGTCCACAAGTGAGTTACTCAGATGTCAAGGATTCCATGCAGGGTCATCCTCAGAATATGTATAGCCTGAGCAAATGTTTTTCTATATTAATTTCCTTAATCTAAGTAAACAATTTAAGTCAGCATAACAGTATCACCTTGGATGACCTAGACCCTTGTCAATGGATGGGCTGGCTGCTTCTTCTTCTTCTTCTTCTTCTTCTTCTTCTTCTTCTTCTTCTTCTTCTTCTTCTTCTTCTCCTTCTCCTTCTCCTTCTCCTCCTTCTCCTTCTCCTTCTCCTTCTCCTTCTTCTTCCTCTTCTTTTTTCAAAAATTTTATTTACTTATTTATTTAATGTATATGAGTACACTGTCACTGTCTTCAGACACACCAGAAGAGGGCATCAGATCCCATTATAGATGGTTGTGAGCTACCATGTGGTTGCTAGGAATTTGAACTCAGGACTTCTGGAAGAGCAGACAGTGTTCTAACTTCTAAAACATCTCTCCAGCCCAGGCATCCTTCTTGAATGAGCCACAGGACCAGTGAATCCTGTAGGAGGTAAAGTAGCCATGTTCCCTGGGGCCTTTATTCAATGCTCACCATCTGGGCTATGTGTTGGTGAGGGCCAGTGAATGCCCATGAGACCCTGTGTGATGGTTTGAATACGCTTGCCCAAGGGAAGTGGCACTATTAGGAGGTGTGGCCCTGTTAGAGGAAGCGCATCACTGTGGGGGTGGGCTTTGGGGTCCTACGATTAAGCTCTTCCCAGTGCAGAAGAGACCCCCCTCCTGGCTGCCTGTGGAAGTCAGTCAGTCTCCTGCTGCTGCTGCCTTTGGTAGAACTTGGCTCTTCCAGTACCATGTCTGCCTGCACGCTGCCACGCTTCCTGCTATGATGATAATGAACTGAATCTCTGAAACTATAAGCCAGCCCCAAGTAAACATTGTCCTTGGTCATGGTGTCTCTTCACAGCAATAAAACCTAACGAAGACACCCTAGTTCTGCGCAGGACACCCCACTCGTGGCACCATCAGTCCAGTTCAGCAAACAGGGGATGGGGCTTAGAAGTTGCTCAGTGTTAGGAGAAATTTGGCAGTGTGTGGAGGTGGGATCCTGCTTTGTGAGGCACAGGCACAGTACCTGGACAGAGGCTGAACTGACTCTAGAGTCCAAGTTCAGCATAGCCAGGTCCAAAGGGCAAACCAGGACTGTGGAGTAAGGTAGTACGGAGCTGGCAGAGGTGTCCTCGGGCACTGACACTAGGTAGGAGAAGGGAAGAGATTAGTTATGCCCAGCTGTGCCTGACAACATACGTCTGTGGTCTTTGGCATTTGGTAAAGGGCATGCAGTTTTGAACCAAAGCTAGGCTGTGGCAGTTGGAGGACATATGATAAGCAGGAGTGCCTGCCTTGACTAGAGTAGGCCAGTGAGAGGCGAGAGGGATACTGCTCTGAACTCTTCTGCCAGGGTGATATGAGCTCGTAGGAAGAGGCATGAATGGAGAGAGAGCTGTTCAGGTTTGGTAGGGTATTGAATCTACTCTTAAACCAAAAAAAGTTTTACAGCCATAATCTTACTGTAGTGGCTATTTCTGGTTGTCAGCTTGACTATATCTGGAGTGAGTTTCAATCCAGGAATCGAGGACTCACCTGTGATCAAGGGGGGAGGGCCCCTTGTGAGTGGTACCATCTGTGGGCTGGTAGTCTTGGATTCTATAAGAACACAGGCTGAGCAAGCCAGGAGAAGCAAGCAAGCCAGTAAGTTACATCCCTCCATGGTCTCTGCATCAGCTCCTGCTTCCTGACCTGCTTGAGTCCCAGTCCTGACTTCCTTTTATGATGAACAGCAGCATGGAAGTGTAAGCTCAATAAACCCTTTCCTCCTCAACTTGCTTCTTGGTCATGATGTTTGTGCAGGAATAGAAATTTTGACACAGAATTGAGGTTATAGTTTGTTACATTGGTACAGAATTTTGTATATTGATACTGGTTTAAGGTTTTCATTGGTATACATCTTTGTATATTGATACAAAATTTAAGATTAATTTTGTTACAACATAATATATGTATGTTTCAACTCTTATATAGGTATTATGCTTATGCAACTCATTTAAAAATAGGTCTAGTCCCAGTCCTTTTAACAGCTGCTATTGCAAGCTGTTTAAAATAATTAAGTAATACAAGTTAATAGTCAATCAAACTTATTGGTCATGTTAGATACTAGGATGGATTTATCACAGAAATATACATCCTGGGTTAAACAGATAATAGATAGCAGAGTCAGGCACTATTTGTTCAGATATGCTATAAATAGATGGTCTTTAAAACCCCAGAAACTCACAGAATATGGCATTTAAACATAATCTTATTAATTTAAGATCTTTTTTGACATTGAGGCATGTCAGCTCCTGGCAGTACCCCATTCAACTTGGGAAAGAATGATGAGCTTCAGAAACCTCCGTGTGGAGCTACTTCAACTGTGGAAGCTGCCACCTGGCAGAGAAAATCTTGTAACTTTATGTGCAGATTAAAATGCTGCCCAGAAACTGGGCAGTGGTGGTGCACACCTTTAATCTAAGCACTTGGGAGGCAGAGGCAGGTGGATTTCTGAGTTCCAGGCCAGCCTGGTCTACAGAGTGAGTTCCAGGCCAGCCAGGGCTACACAGAGAAACCCTGTCTCGAAAAAACCAAAAAACCAAAAAACCAAAAACCAAAAACCAAAAAAAAAAAAACAAAAAAAACCAAACCAAAAAAACAACCAAAAACCAAAAAACAAACAAACAAACAAATGCTGTCCAGAAAGGACAAACAGACTCAGGGAAGTAGATTGCCAAGCTCTGCCAAGATAGGGTATGCAAGTCACTCATAATTCCTGCTTCACATAAGGTCTGTCAGATATTCTGGGTCAAAAGGCTGAAGACAGATGCTGTAACATTCTAAAGAATACTAGGGACTATCCAGTTAGTCATTTCAGTAATTTTTGGAAGCTATGTTTCTGTGCTTCCTGCATATGCAGGTAATATTTATTCCTTCTCTGGTCCCTGGTGGGGTTGAAGACTAGATAGTTATAGTCTCACAATTAAATAGTTGTTTAGCATTTAGGAAAATGTTTTAGGTCTAAGAATTTTTTTTTTTTTTTTTTTTTTTTTTTTTTTGGTTTTTCGAGACAGGGTTTCTCTGTCCTGGCTGTCCTGGAACTCACTCTGTAGACCAGGCTGGCCTCGAACTCAGAAATCTGCCTGTCTCTGCCTCCCAAGTGCTGGGATTAAAGGCGTGCGCCACTACTGCCCGGCCTAAGAAAATATTTTTAAATTAATAATGCAAATTAGAATAGAAATTGCTTTAAATGCAGACCTCTGAACTCACCAAATTAGGACAGATAATGAAATACTTTTTTGCTGAGTTACTGAATACAAACTGGACTTTTAAAATATAACTCTTTCCTAATAATTTTTGTATTTGTTTCATAATTGTTCCTACTGTATGTTGTTTATTATTATAAGAGAATGAGCCTTTTTATTTAGACAAAAAGGGGGAATTGTTGAGGTTTGGTCTGTTGCTATGTATTCTAATGCTTAATACTTGCCCCAAGGTCTGGTTGCCTTCAGGGATGAGGAAATCCTCATGTACACCAAGTGATGCTGTGAAACCTTGCTCTTTAATTTAAAACTATTGATCACTGCAGAATTCAGGATAGAAACCGAACCTCTGACTGATCTGCCTCATCTACAGCATGCCAATATAAGAGCCAAGTCATAATAAAGCACAGAGAAGGAGACAAGTTTAACATCTCAATAAGGAGATAAAGGAGGATCACTGACTCCCCGTGTCCATCTTTGGGTACAGATGTGAGGTTGAACAGGTTGAAATGAAGGGTTACATGGTATGTGCAAATAAGTAGTCCTGATTTAGGTATAGTCCTGTCAACCACTGGCCCATCATTGTCTTCCCCTGGTCTCTCGTGCAAGGTGGCCCCATAGGTAGTTGGAACTGCGTTGTATCTTTTACTGGGAGGCAAGTTCCTTTGCTGGCTGCACCCAGGTCTTAGCTTTTCCCTTTCCCCTGGATGGATTTCTGGAGAATATTTTTTTACTAGCCTGCTTTTTGGGACAGGACATCATTGGCTGGCCTGGAACTCAAAACCAAGCTGGTCTTGAACTCACAGGTCTGCTTTGCCTCTGCCTCCCAAGTGCTGGCATGGAAAGGCATGTGCCTCCACTAGCTAAAAACTTTAATTTTTTTGAGGTTCATTGTTTCAAGTTTGGTAGCTGAAGGAAAGGGCACCAAATGTGTTTATCTCCTCTCTTTCCAGGAGGTGACCCAACACTTTCTGTGGTGTTTGTAGATGACACATGTGCGGAGTTCAGAGGTGTGGAGAGAGAAATTGGGGTACTGTGTCTTTCTCCAACAGTAAGAGTGGCAGAGTGCACACCACCTTGCCTTCCTGGAAGCAGATGGATGAGAGGTTACAGATGCCATGTGTCAAGAATAACTCAAAGGTTCTAAGCCGGGCAGTGGTGGCACACGCCTTTAATCCCAGAACTTGGGAAGCAGAGACAGGTGGATTTCTGAGTTCGAGGTCAGCCTGGTCTACAGAGTGAGTTCCAGGACAGCCAGGACTATACAGAGAAACCCTGTCTGGAAAAAACAACAACAACCCCCCCCCAAAACCCCCAAAACCCAAAAAACTCAAAGAAAACACCTTTGAAATTTAAAGAGAGAAAAAAGCTCTCATAAAAATTGAGGACTTACTTTTAGTTTCTGCAGGGTGACATTTTAATTCAGCTTAAGAGACTGCTGAGATGATATGGGCTCAGATGAGGCTACATTTCACAGATGGGGAAGCAAAGGAAAGCAGATTGCACAGCTGGCAGCAGCTGGCTGCAGCCAGCCCAGCCTGCTCCTTCCTTCCTGGCTTCACACCAGGTGCTCCAGGGAGGCAGGAGGCCAGAACAGCTCTGATTTCTGAGCCTCACTTGAGCACTTTTTGCACCACAGTTACAGATGCAGAGAAGGTAGTGCCAGGCGGGCTCCTTCACAGCCTAAGAGATGGGGACGTCAGCATGGAAAGGCAGGCTTTCAGCTCTTCTGGTCTCCACACCAGGCTGATGCTCATTTTAGGATGAAGTTCAGGATGCTTGCCTCACAGTAATGAAAAGGCTGCCTACTTACCTGCCTTTGCCAGTCCATAGGCAGAAGAGATGAAAAGACAGATCCCACATAGCCTGGTGCCTCCGTGCAGAACCACTCCCTGCTGGGAACAGGTTGGCCCTACCCAGGCTTTTGGGCAGCAGAAAGAACTGTGTGAAAGTCTCAATTACTGAGACCACAGTATTTGGAATCTATATGGTCTGTTGTGAGAGTATGTACCATAAAAATCATAGGCCCCTGGAGCCAATGAGATGGCTCAGTGGGTCTAAAAGTGCTCGCTGTCAAACCTGATGACCAGGATTTGATCCCCAGGAGCCTCACTGTGGAAAGGAGATCTGACCCTGGAAAGTTGTCCTCTGGCCTCCACATACATAAAGTAAATAAAAATGTAATAAAAAAATTGCATTAAACACAGCAGGATCAGTGGTACGTGCTGACACCCTCCCAGCTAGTTAGGAGGCTGAATCAGAGCTGAGCTCCAGGCCAACCTTTTGATAAACCAATTAAACCTGCAGGAGCTGACATGGAACTTTCAGCACCATCCCTTGAGCTACTGTCTGTTCCTCTAATGAGGAATCAAGCAAGGTCTTATCACCACAGCTTCCCTGGCCTTTGGCTAGGACAGATCTTACTGCATTACAACAGCAGTTGGGGACCAAGCTCTGAAGGCCCAGCTAGTGACACGGGACATTGAACAGCAGGTCTCTTGATGAATCATGGCACACTTGCATTTCTATTACCACGGCAGCAGAGTCCAGTGTTGCTGATGCCACAGGTCAAACTCAGCCTTTGTAAGCTTGTGTGGAGAGGCCGTTTGAGTCTACCCTGCCTGATGGATGTGGAACTTGGGCATGAGCTCACATTGGTGAAGGAAGGGAGTCTAAGGCCATTCACCATGCTGGTGGCTGCTAGGGAAGCAGGAAGCTTTGCAAAGTAGTTGAGAACTGAGTTCTGATGAGCCCTCAGGGTGGCCATCAACAGTCACCTATGAACTATGAATGTGTTTGTCTAAGGCTCTGGAAATATTCAAGCTTGCAGACATTTAAAAAATTATTTAACTTTATGTGCATTGGTGTGAAGGTGTGACACCCTCGGCTCTGGATCCCTTGGAACTGGAGTTACAATTGTAAGCTGCCATGTGGTTGCTGGGAATTGAACCCAGGGCCTTTGGAAGAGCAGACAGTGCTCTTAACCTCTGAGCTACCTCTCCAGTCCCACTTAACAGTCTTCATACAATCCCCAGCAAAGTTTTATGGAGAAAGCAAGGTTATTACCTAGGTGCAGAATTGAGGTACTCGGAGTCTTACTTAGTCCTAAACTGAGGGTGTCAGGCTCAGCTGTGTTTAAACATGATTCAGTAAAAACTGTGGGCTAAGAGTTCTCTGCCAGCTGCCCCTTGACTTTTCTGAAGTACTGGCCTCCCCTCTGTCCATAAGGAGCCCTAGGCTTCTTTCAGCCTGGTTCCCGTCAGAGCTAACTCAGCTGTGCTGTCAAAAGGGGGAGGCAGCAGGGAGGAGCACAAGAGCAAGACACCATTTTACTTCATTCAAAACTTTCCCCTTGGGGGATGGAAAGGATCGATCTGAGGAATTTCCCGAGGAATGCTTTGGAAGGCATTTGGCCTCAAAGGTGCACAACCAGCTGCTCCTCTGGAAATAGTGTTGAGGAGCTTATTTCTCAGGCCCACAGGTGCTACAGATGGGGGTGGGGGAGAGGAGCTCCCCTCTTTAGGATTAGAAGCAGCATATTCCAGGTCTCCTGCATAGCTCCAGATCACCCATGCTGCATTCCAGAGTCTGCATCACCCATGGCAGAGGG
Organism: Rhynchomys soricoides; assembly: GCA_019843965.1. Lineage (NCBI taxonomy): Eukaryota > Metazoa > Chordata > Mammalia > Rodentia > Muridae > Rhynchomys > Rhynchomys soricoides. Next base: position 5,111,027 of record JADRCH010000093.1, on the reverse strand, counting down.
TGGGCACCAAGGGTCAAGAAACCTTTCCACTTGTGATAGGAGAGGGACTGATAACTGAAGGCCCAGCATTGCCTTAGTGTGGACAAATGGCAGGGCATCTAACTGCCACAGCAGGCGGAATTTCCAGAACATGCAGGAGGCAGGCCAGAGATGTGCACACATCCCAGAGGTGGGTTGTCATTGGCTTTGACTGGCCTCATTGCCCAAGGGGAAGGCAAGCAAGAAGGAAATGAGCAAGACATCTCCAGCTATGTGCAGAGCATTAAGGCTAGCCGGACTCTAGTCTGTGAGCCAACAAGACTATACTTGAGAAGTGAAAATTGTTCGATATGAACAAAAGCTTGGGAGATCACCAGAGGAAATATATCTATATAATATATATAATAATAGATATATTATAACTTATTATATTTTATCTATAGGAAATATTAAAATACCTTATAGGCTGATACAAAGACAGAAACTAATCTACACAAAGAACCAAAGGGCATCTGTAAAGGTGTAAGACACAGGTAATAGGGGGCTGGAGAGATGGCTCAGCAGTTAGGAGCATGGATGGCTTTTGCAAAGGACACACATTTGATTCCCAGCACTCAGCCCTTCTGTAACTCTTATCTCCAGGGTATCCAATGCTTCTGGCCTCCACGGGTTATCACACATGTGCACATACCTAGACACATAATTAGACCCTCCCGTTCCCTTTTCAGGGCTGGGCCTGCACCTAGGTCTCCTGCCTAGGGAGACTGGACCACTCCCAGAGTTTTGTTTTGTTTTTCTCTGAGACAGGGTTTCTCTGTGTAACCCTGGCTGTCTTGGAACTCACTCCATAGATTAGGTTGGCCTTAACCTCAGGGATCTGCCTGTCTCTGCCCAAGTGCTGGGACTAAAGGTGTGCGTCAACACATCCGGCTTTCATCTCTGGTTGTTTTAATAAGCAGTTACAAGTCTGGTAAAGGCATTCAGCATATGAAAGTGTCATTTCACGGCAGTAGCAGCAGAAACAGGGCAAGTGAATGGAATTACCACTTGCTTTCATTAGCTACTGAAATCAACTTGGTTTTAATCTGAGTAGGAGTGTTAAGAATTAAGATGTTGTAAATTCTCAGGGTAAGCAGAACTACAAAAAACAAAAAAAAACCATAGGCACTTGAGGCAGTTCAGTACAAAGTGTCTGTTTCACAGCTCCAAGTGTGACATATGGGAAAGAACTAGGGACCCTGCTGTCTAGCAACAAGGCACATAATTTCAAGAGCCCAGGACCCCGACAAATGATCAGCTCTGACGTCTGTTGTTCTGGATGAAGCACCAGGGCGTGAACACACCAAGGGTCCTTCAGGTCCATGTGGAAGCATCTAGAAGAGATGACACTGAAGGCTGAGGGAAGGGCAGACACAGGTTACAGACCTGAGTCTCCAGGTTCTAGAACAGACACCACCACCACCACCACCACCACCACCCTAGAAACACCCATGAGAAAATCCAAGTAGACAAAGCTGGAGCCCAGGGATAAGGTGGGGACAGAAAACTCATCAGGCAGTTTTGTACATTCCTTTTAAAAATTCCTTTCTTCTCCCTCTACCTCCTCCACTTCAGATCTGATCCTCCTGCCTCGAAGGCATCCCAGTTAAAGCTATGAACACATAAAAAGCAGAAGAAAGGCCCAGTGAGAGGCTTACCAGAGCAGGCAAGACTAGTGGGCCAAGTCACTGAAAACACCAGGAAACCCTAAGACTCAGACACAGCAGCCGGATGTGTGGAATGAGGCCGGAAAGACCACAGAGAACACAGAAGTGCTGGGTACAATGAGGCTATTGGTATCTTTGAGGAAAGCCTGTGTAGGTAAAGGGTGAAGAAATGTCAGACTGGGGTGAGCAGAGCAGATAGATGGCTGTTAGCAAAATTCCCTATCAATTTTACCTTGTAATGTGATTTTACTTGTAGTTTGAGATTCAATTTTGAGCTGTAAAATACTTTTAAACAGGAACCTAGATTTACATCTGTACTTCCTGTAGCCCAATGAATCGATTGCTTTATGTGACACCAAGATAAACATTACCTTTTATGACACAGTATCTAGAGCTGCTCAATTTAGCTAGAGTGGCTGGCAGCAAGCTCCAGGAAGCTTCATGTCTTGCCTCCCCAGCAGGGGCTTTTTTAAATACTGGGACTCTGATCTTAAGTCCTCATGTTTGCACACTTTCCCAACTGAGTCATCTCCTCAGTCCCTGCAGGACAGTTCATTTGTGGCCAAGGTGGTCGTTGGAAGAGGAAGGAATCCATCTCTCACTCTCTGGGCAGTGCCTGCAGGCCTGGTCACCACCCTTTAAAGATAAGCATTTCATCAGCGTTTTGGCTGAAGCATTGGTTGGTATTAGAAATGGCTCTTCGAAATTCTAACTGGGAAGGGGCTCCATTTACACTGCAAGCTTACCTTCCCTGCAAAGGCTCAGGGAAAATTGTGGGAAAGGGGACAGAAAGAACATAGGAGCTGGAGGACAGGAGGACTGTGAAATCCTGTCTACTAGGTGCCACATGGCCACTGCACTCATGAGCTCAATGCAGCTACAGTTACCACAGAGGATAAAGACAAGATGAGCTAACATTCCAACAGGACGCAGGAGAGATCATGAAGATGTAAGAGGGACATGCTAGAGGTGTCTGGGGCCAAGTGGGGAAGAGAATTGGGGTTAATAGAATCAGGAGACACTTGTATAGCCAGGTAGTTGTGGCGCATGCCTTCAATCATAGAACTTCGGAGGCAGAGGCAGGCAAATTTCTTAAGTTCCAGGACAACCAGTGCTGTTACACAGAGAAACTCTCTCGAAAAAGCAAACAAAACAAGCAAACGCTGTGCACCACCATGCCGAATCCCAACATGGTTCCTGGTTTAAAAACCACATCAAGTAGCACAAAGGATTAAGGTCTGCAGCTATTTTATTTACAAGTACACATTTAACACAATGAAATAAACACTGATATATTGAAGCCTAGCTAATAGTAGTGTAACATGTGTATCATTTTGATGATTACATTATTTTAAACAACAAACTACACTGAAAAATTAATGCCGATAAAATTCTTGGTCATAATATTAAGAAATACAATATATAAATTGAAAATATGATTGTTTAAAATTTGAAAATGGAAGTGAACTCATTTGGACAGAGTCAGACGTTAACATAATCTGAAAGGGGAGGACCTCTGACCCAAATGACATCTTTCAGGTTAACAGAAGAAAACAGAAGCATAGTTTTATCTTCAAGGATGATGGGCAGTTTGCTTCCTCAGGTGGAATATATTCCCAGTGTCCGCAGGTTCTGCAGCAGAAATGTCACATCACCGAGCATGAAGACTTTCCTTGTGAAGCTGCTCCATCAATCTTTTCTGCTTCCAAAATTATCCTTTTAAAAACATCAACAGCAGTCTGAAGAGAAGTTAAGAACAGTGATAGGATTAGTTCTCAGTAGACTCTGATGCTGTTCATGACCAACAAGACTGAGGAGGGCAGGCACCCATCTGTTCTTCAGGGCCATATGGGGGCTGGAAGGTCCCTCCAAGCCCCATAAGCCCCAGGGCCTTTGTCACAGCAACTAGCTTCCACCCTGCCCTGCCCTATACTCTTCCATGATGCTCTTTGGATATTTGGAGTCGCGCTCTGCTCTGGCTTCATTTTCCCTTGTATCCTCTGCAGCTTCTAAAGGGTCCCTTTTTCCTAGGAAGCCCTCCAACAGGGGAGGTGCTCTTCTTGCCCTTCCTGCTCCTACAGATCCACCCTTCTCTTGGCACTCTCAAACTTTCCGTTTGACTACGTTCTGTTTTTCTGGGCTGCTTCTATAGATGCTGCAAGCCCTCCACCACCCATAGCTAGTCCTCCTGTGATCCATGCCACCAATTACAAACCCATCTAGCCAAGTTCTTAGTAAAGTCCACTCCTCCCAGTCCTGTCTCCTCTTCTCTAGTAACTGTCACCCCAATCTTAGTCCTGTGGTCAAACACCTCTGACAACTTTAGACATCTCCTTTTTCTGAAGGGTGATGAGGAGAACTGTCAGTCCTTTAAATTCAAGAACTATGATCATGGAAATTAAAAGCTATTGTTTTTAGAAGGCAGGACCTGGCTCAGGCCACCTCATTATCAGGAATCAACTCACTCTAGTATTTGTTTGACGTGTCCCACCAGTTATTTACTAGCTTACATTAAATATAAGGCTCAATCTGGCAGAGCTGGTGTCTGACTCCTTTCACAGTGATCCTGTCCTAAGGCTGACCACTTTCTGTTCTCATCTCTAGGTCAGCTTTTGGACTCACAGTGCTGAATCCACTTACTCATCAGCATGTCAACACAGCTCGGCCCAGGGGAGCTGCGTTGCAGCTGCTCACTTTGGACCTGTAGCAGGAACATGACGGGGACCCTTGATCTGAATCAGGTTACCTAGCTCCGGTCTTCCAGCTTACCTCACCAGAGAGGCACTGAGCCTTAGCCCTCCCAGCTCACTGACTCTGGCTCATGGTTAGTCACTTGTTCTATAATTCACTGGAAAACAGAAGTGGCTTCACAAGAGAACACCATGCTCGTCACCACACTCACTCACACCCTCTGCTTCCATCCCCCTCAGTGATTAAGTCTATCATCTAAGTACATCGCTCATCTCTCTGGAAAAAGTAAGGCCACTGGCTTAGCTTACCTGCTTATCAGAATGTGATACAGAGGAAAATGCCAGGCTATGGATGGGTCTGAACCTGGTTCTACCGTCTATACCATAAGTTAGAGATCCTCAAGTTCTTAACTTTTTTAGATTTTAATTTTCTTATTTCTAAAATGAGATAGTTCAACAGATACCTTTGAGAACAGAGGAAACAAGCAATAAATATCTAATCAAATTAAGAGTGCAGGCACCATTAGTGCTAACCTCCTCTCCTGCTATCTGGACTTCACTGTTCCCCAACTGAGCTGATTCAGACAGAGTAAAAGATCATCTGAGTTGGAAATGGACAGATTAACAGGAGGGCATAAAGAGTGACTGAGCCCACCTCAGAGATCAATGTGTGCTTGAGAGGGAAGACAGGACCATTCAGTTCAGCTGGATGCATAAGGGGAGCCCAGGAGGAGTGAAACCTGAGTGTAGACCTTGAGGCCAAGCAATTTCCTCATTGGAAAGGCAGAGCAGCACAGAAAGGGTTCCGGCAGACTTTTGGCTTTGACAAGTGCAGCTAGCTATCCCTGTGAGCCTAGAGTTTCCTCAGAGTAGTAAAGCCACCCTTGTGGTGGATCACAATGGACAGGTCCCACAATGAAACTTAAATACTATGAACTACCAGAGGATGCCAGGAGACAATGGGGGCAGGACATTTTAAGCTTGTGTTTAAAGAAGCAGAAGAAATCTGTGTGGAGTGACTAGAAAGCAGCCAGAGCACGAGCTGCCACACGCTAAGGACTTGAGCATGCTCTGGAGGAGGCTCAAGTGTGTGATCTGCAGCCCAAGGAAGGGCAGGCAGCAAAGGAGAGAAAGTAACAGGATAGAGGAATCACAGCAGTGTGGATACCAAAAGAACAAGTTAAATTGAAGCTATAAATAAATAGTTCAGTGAAGCTCTCTAGCTCGGAGATGACACACCCCTTAAAGGGACACTCACAGGGCTGAAACTGGGAACAAAATAACACTTAATAATTTCTGCGTTAAAATAACCATGCAACCCCAAGAGAAAATAAGAGTTTGGTGGGGCTGACAAGTAGTCAGATGACTCTGATTGTCACCAGATCAGAATTTCACAGAGCCAGCTCCCTGTCCCCCATCCCCTTGGGGGTAGGGTACCTTACCTCATAGGTAATGTTTCTAAAAAGAATTTAAAAGTAAGCCAACAAATCCTGCACTCCAAAGAAAAAATTACCCTCCTTGGTGCCAAAAACTGTGGACATGCTGGCTTAGCATCCTCAGGACCAAGCTGTTAATTTATTTTTTCTTACTGATAAATCCATCCTAGGATGGCCTAGGCCCAAAGGTTCTACAGGACACTCAGGAACAGCCTTCTGCCCGCTGTGCAAAGATGCTATACCCCATTTATCCTTCATTCCATGGGGTTTATCTGCCTTTACCAAGTCCACATGGAAGGGCCAGGCCTGGGTCAGGTGCATGCTGCCACCTTCCTGCCCCTCCCACTCACCCAACTCTGTGTCTGTGTCTGAACTGTGGATTGAGCCAACAGCTAGGCCAGTGTGTTACTTAAAATAAAAGGGATCCTTTATAAAAAACAAAATCATGCATCTGACCCACTGTGTACTGAAGAGGGACATAGTTATACAGCTAAGTCTCCTTGTCTGCTTCTTATTTCTGTTCCCACCTATGGACACAGCCACAGGAGCAAATACACCACTCTCTACAGGCCTTTTAGGCTTGCCAGAGCAGAGTATTTGCAAAACTTAGAAGTTACTAGTAACTTTCTAAAATACTCCAAAGTTGGTGTTAGAAATGGCAGAAGGTTAATAAATAAGCAGGATTAAAAACGACAGGTAATACTAACTGAAGGAATATATATGCTTGAGAAAGACATAAAGTTAATTTTAGAAACTACATACCTGATTTTCTTTAGCAGAAGATTCCAAAAAAGCTGCATTCCAAGATTCTGCCAAAGCTTTTCCTTCTTCATAACTGATCACCCTAAAGGGAGAAGAAAGTTCTGATCCCTTGTTCTCTTCATTTAAAAAGCTATGACTAACTTAGCAAACAGGCCCCACTTTGATCAACTTTCCTATTAGCAGAACCCTGTGCTCTACATTACCAGGAAGCAATGCAGGAGCACTTAACTCCACCTGCTGGAAGAGAATGGACAAGTCTGAGTCATCTATGTGCTGACAAGTCTTGTAGGTCAGAAATGTGACTGCTTTCCACTACTATAGCATCAGCCTCCATCTGCTGGCCACATTGAGGTTTTAAGCAACCCAGGGCTGGGAAAAATCCCACCAGGGCCACAGTTCACCTGAGCCAGCCCAGGCTATTCTCAGCTCCTTGGACATGGTGTTCCTGCCTCTGCTCATCACAACTAGTGTGCAAGGGTACTGTGTGAAAACTGAGTAATACCTGTCATGGTAACTAACCCCAAGAGAATTTTCCAGTTTGCTCCTTGTTCTAAACAAGCATGGCATTTACACTGCATATTGCTTCTGCTGTACATAATGGCAACCATGAGAACAGAATTTATGGCATTTTGGTGACCAAATTTTCTTGGACTTAAGAGCTACACACCTTTCCATATGCAGGTCTTTCTTATTTCCGACTAACATAATAGGTATCCTATGAGGAGAGAGAGAGGTAAGTGAGACCGAGCTTTCCACTGTAGGCGATGCTAACACACTTCTAGACAAGAGACTGTTACTTACTGCACTTTTCCCACCATATCCAACAACTTGCCATGGATGACTTTAATTACTTCAAAACTATAAGACAAAAAGCATGCAACATCATTTTAATGGAGAAATTTAACATTCATCTTTTTAACTTGAACAAAGAATTAACTCTTTTCACATATGACACTCAGGATCTACTGTAACTACTGTAAGTCTTATCTAAAGTCTAGCACTGGGCTGACAAACCACAACATCTACTATATCCTCAAACTGCATGTATCAAAGAACAGGATGTTTACCTGCAAACTGGAAGAACCTTTTCTGAGGTAGTGTGCCCTAGTGATCAGCCCAGTTCCCCCCCTTTTTTTCTTTTTTTCTTTTTTGAGGCAGTCTCAAAGTATATCCCTCGTTGGCTTGGCCAGTTATGTCTGCCCCTATCTCCATAGTGCTGGGATTAGAGAGACATGTGACACCACACCTGGCTCCCCCTCCTTTTCTAAGTACCATCAAGGGTGATGCCAACCCCTTGATTTTTACTATCATCCAAGTGCAGATGATAATTGAACATGTCACAAAGATTAACCTAAAAACCTGCCACAAGTAGGATCCTGCATACCTCTGACCACTGGCTAATGAACACAAGCCATTCCTACCCTCACTCAGCTTGGTGTGAGCATTAGCCAGGACACACTGCATCACCTGTGAAGCTGCCCAGAACCTGACAGCCCTCCACTCCCTTTCTATGGTTGCCTTTAGGCCCAGCTCTCGGGAGGCAGAGGCAGGTGAGTTTGAGGCCAGTCTGGTCTACATATGAGCTTCAGGACAGCCAGGGCTACATGGTGAGACCATTTATCAGCTGGGCGTGGTGGCACTCATGAGGCAGAGGAAGGTAGATCTCTGAGTCTGAGGCTACACTGATCTATATAGCGGGGTTTCAGGAGTGTCAGAGCTACATAATGAGACTCTGCTTTAAAAAAAAAAAAAAAAAAAAAAAAACCAAATAGAGAGTGAAAAGGATGTTTTAATGATTTAGTGGAAGAAAAGGTAAACAAAACTAAAACTAAAACACGAAACACAGATTAGTGCAATGTATCTTCTTGAGTATCCCTAGAGCTAGTTCTCCATTTCCCCAACTGTTTCTCAGGATCATGGAGCTGGCCAGGTTTGTTTTAACTCAGATATAAGCAGGGACTAGCAGCAAAGGGTCTGTTCAGAGTTGCCAGAGTACCTGGTTTCCAGTTATACATCAACACTTCAAGGTATGAGCCCCCTGCCATCGATGCAGGCAGGCAGGCAGACACACGGAGCAGGAAACAAATTTCTGTTAGCAACAGTGTGCAGTGGTTAAGAACTTAGACACTGCCCCATAAGGCAGCCACCAGCTACATGAGACTATCTGAGTAGTTGAAATGTAGTTAGCTAGGGTCAGTAAGGACTGAATTTTACATGTTGTTAAATTTGAGCTGATTTTAGCAGCCACATGTGGCAAGGACGGAACAATTCCAGCATTGCAGTCAAGCTCAACTGAACAGCTGGCCTTGACTGTGGAGCGGGCAACCAGTCAGCGTCACATACCACCTCTGCAACCCTGGGCAAGTTTCTTTAGCAGTTGTATGTTTAACTTCTCTCTATAGAGGTGAGAAACAAAGCATCTGAAGAAGGGTTCCTTAAGGAAACAGTGGCGGGCTGTTTTACAATTATTTTCTTTATGTGTGCATGGGTAAGTGTGCAGTATGGCTGACCCAAGGTGCCTTCCTTAGTCATTTTGATTCTTTGAGACAGGGTCTTACTGAACCTGGAGCTTGCTGATTGGCTAGACTGGCTGGCTATCAAGCCCCAGGGATCCTTCTATCTGGAAGTAGAGACTATAGGCACATGCTATCATGTCTGGCTTTTACATGGGTACTGTGGATCCAAACTCAGGTTCTCATACTCGGACAGTTAAAAATACTTTATCAATAGAGTCACCTCCCCAGCTCAGTAACACATCATTAAAAAGACAGACAGGGTGACAGACTGACATTTCACACACTGAAAAGATGTCAGCTAGCCAGCAAACTTCTACCAACACTGGTATTTCCATGAATCTTCAAAGATAAGCTGCCTCCATTGTCACGAGTTCTCCTTACACACTCAGTCACATCTGTGTCTGCTAAACAGACCATTCCTTTTGTGACAATGGATACCATCCCTGGTATCTGTGGAGTTGCTTAAAGGAACCAGAATCAATTCTCATTAACAAAGCAGTGGCTGCATTTTAGTCAGTGAGACCTTATTATTCAAAGGTCTCGCTTCATAATCCACAGCACAAAGCATTCAAACAAACTCAAGTCCCGAAATCATATTGGTAAGTCAATACCATATTAATACAGGAAAGCACACAAAAACATAAAACCAATTCACTATTTCCCATTTACATATCAGAAAAGCTCAGATCACATTCAGTTACCACCTAGGCAGTATCAAGTAAGAAAACGGATTTTATTCTATCAGTGTAATGGAAATTACTGAGGATTTTATTCCCTATAATAAACCGATTGCTTCACTAGGGGGAAAAAAAAAAAATCACTGAAAACATTTAGTGTAGTGACCACTTCTAGCTGTTACTATTAATTCTAGCATAATCTTCTAAAAGGGTCTATGTATAGTAAAAACTCAAGCAAGCTGCTAGAGTCTTACCTTTTGATTGATGTAACAGAATACACAAGAATATAACCATTAATATCTATGGAGTATGTCTGAGGAAAAATGGAATATTCATCCTGTGGGGAAAAAATTAATTACATTTGAGTAGTCTTCATAAAGCAGAGTAAACAATCTTTCTCCCAAGTTTTTCATGTATTACTTAAAGAGATTAAATCATAGAAAAAGTTTTATGCCAGATAAGCTATATAAGAACCTGCCTGGAATAGAGAAAGAGAGAAAAAAAAAGTGTTAGAGGTGTGTCTGATGTATGAAGAAAATTTTAACATTTTCAAAAGACTGTGCCAAGGTCTTAAACGAAAATATGCAGGGTCATTGGACAATCAATAATGAATGCTAAGTTAACATGTGAACAGACTAATAAAAATGAATTTTTTAAGAAAGGAACAATCCTGCAGGCATTTGAATGAACCCATAAAGCTACAGCAATTAGCTCGTATTGGCTCATGAATGAATTGATTGGAAGAATGTAAAATGATGCAGCTATGTGTGGGAATGAGGTACAAAATTATAGTGCCCTTAAAAACAGCAAGGATAAAATGTAACACAAAATGTGCAAATACAAGCAGAGTCTTTTAGAGATTCAGTGTGATCTCTTAATTTGTACTTCAGCAAAATTGTACTGTATACAGAAATCAAAGATTTAAAGATAAAAATGGCTTGGCTAGCAAAGTGCCTGCCTTGTAAAGCATGAGGAGCCGAGGTCAGATTCCCAAAAGTCAGCATGGAAGAGTAACCCCAGTGTTGGCCTGGGTGTGCGGACAAGCAGATCACCGGCTTACTGGCCAGTCTGTCAAGCCAAATCCATGAGTTGGAGGTTCAGGAAGAGACCTCATCTAAAAGGACAAAGTCAAGGGCAATTGAGGAAGACACACACCACCAACCTCTGGTCTTTACCTGTGCCCACACCTACCAACCCACACTGACACACAAGATTCCCTTCCATAATACTAGTCATCAGCTACAATGATGAACTAGGATGTTCACGGCAGCACTGCTGTAGAAGCAATATTGATAACATAATAGGTCAAAAATTATGATATAGCCTACAGCTGCTTGCTGTGTGGTCATCAGGGGTTATGTGCTTATGAAGTAAGTTCCGTAGTAGAAATCTCTCTCTTTCTTTTTTAATAAAAAGAGAGAAAAAAATTACAATACTGTATTTACATGTTCATTGTATATTGTAATGGTATAATTCAGTGTTATGCCTTAATTACATTTTATTATTTACTTTATTCTAATAAAATTTAATTTTTAAGCTATAAATATTTAAAGCACAATTTTTAGGGGGGTTCAAAACAGTTTCTCCGTGTAGCCTTGGCTGTTCTCAAACTCACAGAGATCTGCCTGCCTCTGCCTCCTGAGTACTGGAACTAAAAGTGTGTGCCACCACAGCCTGGTAAAACACAATTTTTAATGATAAAATTGGTTACATTATAAAACTGTTGAATGGATCTATCTGTAATTTTAAAATATATTTTTCTAAAGCTCTTGTTTTTGTTTTGAGACAGGGTTTTGATGTAGCCCAGGCTGGCCTCACTCAAATATGCTCTGTTGCCAAGGATTAATTTGAACTCCTGATCTTCCAGCTTCTTCTTCTTTAGGGTCAGGAGTATAGGCTTGTGCCAGGCATGGCTTATGGTGTAGATCTTACTAAAACATCTCACCTCAAAATCAGACCAACCCAAAATGTTTCATGCAAAATTAAACTAAGCAAGTTATACTAATCACATCCATCATTCTCTTCAGCTTGGCAATTAAGCCACAATGACAGTCACAGTATATGCACTGTACTATAGTAATGATCTGGCCAACAACGAACCACACAACAATCATGGTCCCATGAAATTATAACTGAGCAGCAAAATCCTCATTGCCTAGTGATATCACTGCTGCGTCAGGATCCTACCACTGCAGCACAATGCATTACACTGTCTGTAGTAGTGCTAAAGGTTTAGGACGACTGTATGTCTAGTGGTGTATGTACTACATGCACATTTATTTTATTATTATTTTGGTTTTCCAAGACAAGGTTTATCTGAATATCCCTGGCTGGCCTCAAACTGACAAGAGATCCACCTGCCTTTGCCTCCAGAGTACTGGGATTAAAGGTGAGTGCCACCACTGCCTGACAACACATTTATTTTATTTAGAAGCAAGGTTCACTATCAGCCTCCAGAGTGCTGAGATTACAGGTGTGGTGTGTACCACCTATGTCCTGCTAGATACATAATTCTTAAAACAAAACAAAAAAATGCTGATTTATTATTTTTGTGTATGTCTGTGTGCCCACATGAGTTTAAATGTATTACGTGTGTGCTCAAGTACCTACAGGGACCAGAAGAGGCTGATCCCCTGGAACAGGAGTTATAAGGATTGTGAGCCATTCAGTGTGGCCATAAAATTCAGGTCTTCTGAGGAGCAACAAGTCCTCTTAAGTACTAAGCCACTTCTCTAGACCCCAATACATAATCTTGACAACAATGGTGAAATCTCCTAAAGTTCTACTTTTCAGAACGTGTCCTTGTTATTAAGTGGCACATGCTCATATTTATGCTGATATAAATTATAAAGTAAAAAGTATTTGCTATTTATTATGAATATTTATGGTATATATTTCTAAAACATACAGATTACGGTATAAATTTATTAGATGATGATGATGATTTTGAGATATGGTCTTGTTATACTGTTCAGGCTAATCCTTAACTCTAGTGATCCTCCTGCCTCAGCCTCTTGAGCAACTCACAACTGTCTGAAACCTCAGTTCCAGCATATCTGATGCCCTTTTCTGGTCTCTGTGTGTAGTGTGTTTATGTGGTGCACAGACATTCATGTAAGCAAAACACCCATATGTATAAAATAAGATAAAAAGAATGTGCCTATAATCACCAGCCCTTACTATTTACTACCAGCCTCACCCCCTAGAACTGATCAATCTGAAGCCTGAGGAGGAGACTCATTCTCAAAGTCTTCTGTGGAGTAAGGGCAGAAGAGCAGCAGCTAGAGATGCCATGTTTCCCTGCTGTGAACCACACGCTAAATATAACCTTTACAAACTATTAATATTAGCAAAGGTGAGAATTATTCAAAGTAGCCAACTCTGGATGCATTATCCAGTAATAAAGAACTCACCAGAATGGCAGTGGTAACCCAAGTACTTACTGCTCTGAACTACACAGCACATATCACCCCCAAGCTAGGAGTCTGTCAGTTTTATTACCTTCATTATCAGACCATTAAAAACACTTAAGATTGTCTGATGTCCACCCAAGTGTATGTTCATGTTTAGAGCAAAGCACTTCCTTAGAAGAATATACCTTTGTTGATTCGGAAAGCCACAGGAAGACATTGCCTCCCCAGCTCTGCTTAAACGTCCCTGTCAATTGCAGGGACGAGCACCCTCTGGTCTGAGGGATATCAAGTCTACAGAAACTTCAACCTAACGATCCTGTGCAGGCTGATACCAGGAAAGCAGTGGGGCACAGCAAAACTCATCCTGTCTCTACGACACTGGATAAGTAAGAATGGCTGAGACTCACAGAGATCCATCTGCTTTTACCTCTTGAGTATGTACTGCCATGCCCTACCCAACTCCAAGCTTCTTAGTGGGGCTCCAGACTTATTCCCCATTTTCTAGAGGTTTAAAAAAGATTCCAAAGATACAAAAGCAGTCTGAGGCCAACAAAGTGTCAGAGTCCTAGTCTAAACATCTTTGCCCAGGACCCTAAGTTTAAACTTGGTTTATCAACATTAGCAACAGTCTCCCTCACATTAAATGTTTCTTTAATTGAGATAATCAACTGTCTATTCAACTACAAGGACAAAGCGAAGCCTGAAAAATTGGACCCAATTTCTACTTCAGGGATTCCCCCCCCTACTAGTTCTGAGAGAGGTCTGTTGTCTATGCCATTGCCAAGAGCTGTTACCATTTCTTGTTTTAATGAGCCCTGCTGACATTCCTTCTGAGACTAGAATGGGTCTGTGGGGACAGAACTGCTAGTGTCTGTTTCCTTATGACCCCACAGGCTGGGAAGGAAAGTACATGCCACAGTGCTCTAGAAGCTCCAGGTCTCACACAGTCAGGGTTTATTTGCTTCCAGAACAAGAACTCCAGGCTTCCCCAAGTGCTAATATCACTCTGTTCAGCTGTTTCCTGCTTCATACCCTCCTTCTGGGCTTACTTCACAACAAAACAGAAGGAACTAATTTCTGAGTACAGGACACATCCCATTATTTTAGGTCCATTTCAATATGCCTAGGTCCCATACAAATGCCTCCATTCAACACTGCAGAGATTAGACCACTCGCCTGCTGCCTGCTATCCTGACCCTTTGTGACTGCACTGCAAGGGCAGGAAGAGAAGAGTCAGAGCTGGAAGCCCAGCTCTTTATACTCCCCACCTTCCAGTGAGCAGGGACAGATTCAGTCTAACTAAATGGTTTCTAGGAAAGGCAGCAGGCACTGGGTGCTATGGAAACAAGGCAGCTAAGCTGTCAAAGGGCTCCTCTGTTCCGAGTGCTCTTACTTCTTTCCCTCTGTCCCCAGCAATGCTGCACTCATTAACCCGACTGTCTCTTCTTGTCCAGAGGGATAGGGAAGAACTTAACTTCTGGTAATTATTCATCAAGTAAATCCACAGTTAAATCTGACCATCACACAATCTAACCAGTCTGGTGTTTCCTGGCTCAAGTCCTCATGATAAAATAAGCTTTACCTCTCTTGCCAGTTCTGAGAAATACTTGATTTTCTCTTAATGTAGGAAAATGCAAATTATGGCGGGCCAAAGAGAAGGAAGTAACATAATTCTTTAATATACAATTAAAGTTGCACTATTCTGTAGCGAGTGTGAACCCTCACTCTGCTAACAATATATATACAGTTAGGACAGTTATGAAGTAGAAAACCAAATTCCTCAGAGATCTGCCACGTTGTCTTACAAAAGACAAGGCAGATAGAACATTAACATTCTGCGGTGCCCACTGCCTGAGACCTTGAGTTTGTGTGAGGGCTGCTGCTGGGCAGGACTGTCAGCCCCACTACAGGAAATTCTGAGGGCCACTTACCTGCCCCGCTGTGTCTACAAGCTGAAGATGGTACTCTTGCCCATTTACTGTGATCAACTTGGTGAATGCTACAAGGAAAAAGAGAATAGAATACTGGTTTAAATAAATTAACTCTGGATTACTTAAAAAGTTTGAACAATGACAAGTGATCAACTAAGTCTCTAATAGTCTTGTCACAATTTGCCATTAATGGAAAATGAACAAGCCTCAAACTATACAGAGTATCTCCTTCCTTCATTAACCTGCTAGGAATTGCTGATGAAAATCAGGCTCAGGGAAACTTTGAATGCTTTCCAAAGGAACTGCAGTCAGGCAATAATTCACATCCTATAAAAATAATCTGAGCGCTCTGTGGAGAGGGCTTCCTCTTATGAACAAGTAAAATACACTATGTAAAGCCAGAAGTCTAGAATGAACCAATACCACAAAAGATCTTCCCTAATTCACAGGAAGTCTAATGCCAGAGCACAAAGAACTAGTATTAAGTGCTAAGAAGCTTTGGTACACTAAAAAATTAAGCAAACAAAACAACAGCTTTACTGAGACAGCACAACAATGGAGCAGATGTTCTGGGCTGAAACCACCATTCCTTTCTCGGCTTAAAGAGCCAGGCAATTTGTCACAGCCTTTTCCCCAGAAAAGATGAGAAAAATCAGTCCAGAATTTCAAGGGGACAGGGCTTTGAAACACAAGAGGGAGGCAGCTACTCACAGCCACAAACCTTAGCAAGTATATCTGTAGCCCCACAAGAAAGTGGAACACATTTCTTTTGTGTTGTTGGCTACAGCCATTCTCCTGGCTGGCTGTCCTGTGCAATACAGGCCCAGCAACAGAAGCTATCCTTCTGCAGCAGAAAGTGATCCCAATGTGTTTCACCAAGCGACAAATAGAAACTATTGAGAAAACTAAGCAACAAAGAGAAAGGCAGAGGATACCATGTGAATCATAGGTGCTGAGGAGAGAACCCTACTAGCTAGTGTTAACCCATTCTAAATGCAAGCAAGGGTGATGGGCAGGCTCACAAAGACAATATTCTTGATGCTTTTCTGGAAACGGTCACATTCAGGAAACAGGTAAACCACCAGATGAAAATTGACCAAGAATAATTCAAGATGGAAAACATCCAATATAAATCCACCGATAGCTGGGTAAGGTGTCACATGTTTAAAAACTCAGCATGTGGGAGGAAGAGGCAAGCAGATTTAAGACCAGCCTGGTCTACATAGCAAGTTCCTGGTCTGCTGGAATCAGTAAAATTCTGACTCAAAACAGTAAAAATTATCTTACTCTATAAAAGAGTTTTACTTTGACTTCTCTCTCACCTGGTGTCACCTAACATTGCAGGAGCTTTCGATCAGTCAGTCAGGGGGCTTGATGAAAATTATCTAAGAAACACAGGTGAGCAGAAAAACAGCTATACTTAGTTAGAACTAAATAGCTGTAGTTGTTGCAAGGTATAATTACTTCCTGGGCACTACTGTTCTAGCAGTACTGTTCCACACGCCTGGGATGCTCTAAGTCCCTGACTCTGAGTGCTGTTTCAGTGAAGACGGGAAACCCATATAACTACCACAGAACTTGGTATTGTGTCTAAGAAAACGGGCACAGGCAGAAACTGTATTTAGTAAAAAACAAAACAAATCAAGAAAGGGTGGGGGGATAATTGTTTGTGGATTTGGTTTATTGCTTGCATTACATTATTTGGGAATTGCATGAGAATCCATATATGAGAGCTGAGGGTCCCTGCCCCCAGCTGGTTCTGATTGGCAAATAAAGTTGCCAGTGGCCAATGGCTGGGCAAGGAGACAGAGGCGAGACTTTAGGGTTCATGGGCAAGGGGGACCCAGGAGGCAGAGAATTGCCATTGCTGGGAAGGGAAGAAGATGCAGGCTTGAGAGCTATAGAAGGGGCTGGAGAGATGGCTCAGCGGTTAAGAGCACTGACTGCTCTTCCGAAGGTCCTGAGTTCAAATCCCAGCAACCACATGGTGGCTCACAACCATCCATAATAAGATCTGACACCCTCCTCTGGTGTGTCTGAAGACAGCTACAGTGTACTTACATAATAATAATAATAATAATAATAATAATAATAATAATAATAATAATATCTTTGGGCTGGAGTGAGCAGAGGTCCTGAGTTCAATTTCCAGCAACCACATGATGGCTCACAACCAACTGTACAGCTACAGTGTACTCATATACATAAAATAAATAAATCTTTTAAAAAACAGGAGAGAGACAGAGAGACAGAGAGCGAGTGCTGTAGAAGACAGAGCACCAGTCATGTAAGAGCCAGGAAGAGCAGTCCCAAGGCTTCCCCCCACATCCTACCCACATAGGGTAAAAAAGATAGAATATAGATTTTAGTAAGTAATAATTCAGGAGTATTGAAAGGGAAGCGTTAGCAACATGGAAGTTTAGAAGTGGTGCAGCCATTGAGCTGCTCAAGGCATACTAAATATAAGGCTGCATGTGTATGTCTTTCATTCAAGAAACTGCCACCGAGGAGAGTAGAGCAGATTAATCACTATAGCAACAGATAACAAGAGATGAAAATGACCAAAATACATTCTATACATGTATCAAATCAACAAAGAAAAAAAAATTAAGGCAGTCAATCAGTCTAAAATATGCTAGCAATGATGTGAATATTAAGTAAAACTGAACACAGGAAACCTGGGCATGGTGGTAACCACCTGTCCAAGCACTCAGAAAGCAGAGCAGGAAGAGTTCTAGACCAGGCTAGGCTACATAGCTAGATTGTCTCCACCTCCTGCCCCCCTTCCAAAAGATATGAGTACTAGGTGAAGCCTGCAAGTGGGCTATAGCTATTTACTGTGAAGTCTTGTGCAAACAAAAGTAACAGATTCTGAAACTCTGGCATTTACAAAGTAAGACAGTATCACTAAGATATGTTAAGCATCCTAAATTCATACTCACCAAGAGGCCTATGAGCAAGCCATGCTTAGTAACACTGTGACAAACAAACAAACCCCAAGCAACCAACCAAAAATCCTAACCACAAATCATAATGCCAACTAACCCTGAGATGGCCCTCCTTACAAACTGCCCCTGTTCTTGCTTGTAGGCCACACCTCCAAGTTTGGTACACATTAGGTTGTTCAGAAAAGACAGTAAACTACACCTGCTAAAGTGGCACTTCTGGTCTGTTTCCTAACACGAGAAGACACATGGTTGTCTTTGTTGAATTCTTCTATTATCCTATAACTACTCAAAGTGAGAGTCCCCAAACTTTTTTCTTTTATGGTGATATGTCAGAGTGTGCCACCCCTGAAAGTTTGCTATAAATAACCTATTCTGGAATGATAAAGGCAAGTATAGGATAATTATTAGGTTATTTCTACATCTTCAGTGTTTTTTAAGGGGAAAGGGGTAAGACCAAGTCTCAATATGTAGCTGAAACCTTTTCTCTCTTTCAAATTTATGTTCTCTTTCAAGTTCGTGGTTCTCACCAAACATTGCTTTCTTACCAAATAGCGGAGAAACAAAATAAAGGCTTCTAACCTGGTAAGAATATGAAAGTATAGTAAACAGAACCTGGTGACAAAGCATGCCCCCATAAAGTCTCAAAGGATATTTAATTTGATAATCATTTCTGCTCTTGCCTGCAGACTTTACAGAATTAAACACTATGAATCTATCTTTATGACGACAATGTCTTCACTGCTGAAAACCCAAAGGCACACTAAAGAGTGATACTGACAACATTAAACCAGTCAAGCTGGGCTCCATAGCCATGTACCTCTGATCCTCACTGCTCAGAGGAGCACTGTGGAATGCCATCAAGCTAGGAGGCACAGATCAACTTGGAACTCTGGCAGCAAACACTGCAAGAGCCATCACCTCCCTCCCCCTCCCCTATTAACTCCCACAAACCCCATCCAAACCCTCATGTTTCTAGATGCTGAAACTTTAATTCATATACTCTCTCCACACCAGGCCTTTTTGGCTGAGAGTCAAAGCCTATGAGTGTAAGCTCAGGAAGTGAAGTGTTAGTTATTATGAACCTAGCCACGGGATCTGCTTCCATCTAACATGCCAAATCTGTATGCTTCTGACAGCAACCCTCCTCCTTCAGTCCTGGTCTCAAGAGCTTCACACCCTGGCTCCAGAGTCTACCAGGGACTCTAAAATAAGAAAAAAGAAGGCTGAGCTCCCAACAAAGCAGGTGCTCTGGATGTGCTGGATCCCACCTTGAACATCTGTAAGGGTCTCAAAGACAACAAAATAAAGGCCGTGGCTGCTTCTGGCTACATATGCCCTTTCCTGCATGTGATATGAAATCAAACAGACTTAGAAACAACTTCTTTCCAGTGCTGCAGCAACTGCTGTGATCCCAGAATAGCATGTTTGCCAGAGCAGGGTGCTTGCTCCTCAGGGTACAAGGGTTTAGAGGGTTTTCATTCTTTCAAACCTGACACCTATACAAAGGGCTCCTGCTGAGTGGAGGGGTGGGTAGGGGTAAAAATAAGATTGCTCTCAGTCCTTATTGGATCTTATTATCGAAGCTGACTTTGTGTATGAAGGCTCCACTGTGGGAGCAGAGACCTACTGATTGAGATATCACTTTCTTTCATTTCAGAGGACATGGGCCCTGAATAAAAAAAAATTTCAGGGTACACTGAGTAAAATACTTTACACCCACCCCCCATTGGAGAAATATGAATTTAACAGATTGCCCCCGGCAACTAAACCTTCAAGACTATACAAATAGTTATTTGTGTACAAAAAATGCTTTCTCAGTTTCTAAGTAGTTGATAACAATACTCACTGTTTTCTATGGTTGGATCGTAGGAATCAACAAATTGGCCTTCAACAAACTGAATTGTCAATGAGGACTTTCCTGTAAGAGAGAACAGTTTAGAATTATTGGCATATCTGGATAAAAATAACTGCTTTCCAAAAAAGCCACTCTAGAACTAGAGGGATGGCTCAGTGATTAAGAGCCATATGAACAGAAACCGTGACTCCCAGTACACAAGTCAGGCAGCTCACAACTGCCTGTAAGTCCGGCTTCCCTCCCACACATGTAATAAAAAAGTTAAATGTTGACAATTAAAAACAAACAAACCCCATAGCAAAAACCCACTCTACTAGATAAAGAAACTAAAGGTATCACGGTCTACCACCTATGTAAGTAATTTCAAAGGTGAAACATATTTGCTTTGTATATGAGAAGACAATCAATTAAATAAGCTACAACCACATAAACATGTTTGTGAATTTCATAAGCATACTGAACAAGCATATGGGACAGTTAAGGGAAATCCTTTAAAACAACGGATTTAAACGTTGGCTGGAGAGAAAGTTCCATGATAAAGAACACTGGCTGCTTTACCAGAGGACCCAGGTTTGATTTCCAATACCCACTTAGTGGCTTACAACTACTGGGGATCCAATCCTGGGGACTGGACAATATGATGGTTTGTATATGCTAGGCCCAGGGAGTGGCACTACTAGAAGGTGTGGCCCTGCTGGAGTAGGTGTGTCACTGTGGGTGTGGGCTTTAAGACTCTCATCCTAGGGCTGGAGAGATGGCTTGAAGGTTAAGAACTCTGACTGCTCTACCAGAGGTCCTGAGTTCAATTCCCAGCAACCACATGGTGGCTCACAACCATCTGTAATGGGATCCGATGCCCTCTTCTGGTGTGTCTGAGGACAGCAACAGTGTACTCATACAATAAAATAAATAAACAAATCTTAAAAAAAAAAAAAAAAAAGCCCAGCAGTGGTGGCACACACCTTTAATCCCAGCACTTGGGAGGCAGAGGCAGGTGGATTTCTGAGTTTGAGGCCAGCCTGGTCTACAGAGTGAGTTCCAGGACAGCCAGGGCTATACAGAGAAACCCTGTCTCAAAAAAAACAGTAACAAAACAAAACAAGACCTTCACCCTAAGCTGCCTGAAAGCCAGTCTTCTGCTAGCAGCCTTCAGATGAAGATGTAGAACTCTCAGCTCTTCCTTTACCACATCTGCCTGGATGCTGCCATATTCCTGCCTTGATAATGGACTGAACCTCTGAACCTGTAAGCCAGCCCCAATTAAAGGGTTGCCTTGGTCATGGTGCCTCTTCATAGCGGTTAAACCCTAGCTAAGACAGATTCCCTCTTTCGACCTCTATGGGTAGGCACTAGGCATACAGATGATACACACTATACACATATGTAAAACACTCATACATGTGAAAATATAAACCTAAATAAAAAACTAAATGAACAAATGAAAAAATGGGAAGGGCGGGGGAGGGCAGGTGCAATTCCTGTAAACTTTCCCTCCATTTCAGTAACTAACAAGTTTGGGGTTTGTATCTGTACATGCACTTGGCCTATGGAAGCCAAAGGAGAGTCTTCAATGTTAGTCCTGCTTCAGGTGCTGCCTGGCCATCTTCTCACTTTATATGTAATAGCTATTCTTACTGGCTGGAAACTGAGGTCACAGGCTCTACTGGTCTTTCACTTCTCCACGCCCAGGATTACAAGTGCTTGTAATTATAGCTGCCTTAAAGCACACAGAAACTGTGGGTGCTATGGGCTGAACTTCAGGGGAAGTACATTACCAACTGAGTTGTCATCACTGTCACTCTCTTCAGACACACCAGAGGACACCGGATCCTATTATAAATGGTTGTGAGCTACCATGTGGCTGCTGGGAATTGAACTCAGGACCTCTGGAAGAGTAGTCAGTGCTCTTAACCACTGAGCCATCTCTCCAGCCCCTCCAGTTATATTTTTATTAGTGCACATTAATTTAAAAAAGTACAAAAATTGCACAAAATCACGTTCACAATATCCTGTATGTAAATGTCCTTTGATTATATTTGCATCTTATCACTCTGTCCCCTCCCTCTCTTGTGGTCCCCTTCCTTTTATGTACTTCCCCCTTCCATTTTCATCTTTCTCTCCATCTGTGGTTTGCATAGGCTTCGCCCAGGGAGTGGCACTATTAGGAGGTCTTGTTGGAGTAGGTGTGTCACTGCGGGCATGGGCTTTACCTTGTCCAAGCTGCCTGGAAACCAGTCTTCTCCTGGTTCCCTTTGGAACAAGATGGAGAACTCTCAGCTCTGTCTCCAGTGCCATTCCTGCCTGGATGCTGCCATGCTTCCCGCCTTGATGATAATGGACTGAACCTCTGAATCTGTAAGCTAGCCCCAATTAAATGGTGTCCTTAAGAGTTGCCTTGGTCATGGTGTCTGTTCACAGCAGTCATCATCCATCCATCCATCCATCTGGTTTTTGAAGACAAGGTTTCTGTGTAGCAGCCCTGGCTGCCCTGTAACTCACTTTGTAGACCAGGCTGGCTTAGAACTCATAGAGATTTGCCTTTCTCTGCCTCCCAAATGCTGGGATTAAAGGTAAGCACCATCATCGCCAGCTTCATGTCTATTTTAAAAATCTACATTCTGCATATAAGAGAAAGTAAAATTTTAAAACGATTTAATTTTTTCATTATTTTAGTTAATTAAGTTGGGGGAACTGTTTCTCGGGCCTTGACTGGCCTGATGAAACTCACATTATAGACCAGGCCAGCCTAGACTGCAGAGTTCTGCCTACCTCTGCCCTGCCGCCCTTTGGGACACTTGGATAAAGGTGTGCACCATTGCTCAGGCCAAAAAAGTTAATAATATATAATAATATATATATATATATATCTTGTTTTTGTGTTAGGGTTTCTCTATGTAGCTCTGGTTGTCCTAGAACTGAAAATAACTTGAGAGCTTGTTTGGAGGTCCTAGCAGGGGAGCGCAGCTATTTTATATCCTTTACAGAAGAAGGAAGGATGAACACTGGAGTAGTGAGGGAGGAAGGGGAGATCTGCCTAGTCAGCTAGATCAGCTCAATCAATGGAGTGACACATGTCATCAAAGCTACATGGCCCTCACATTCAAAGTAAACTCTTAAAGGAAGCTCTGAGTGAAGGTAATTTCCTATACTGTCCTTGACACCTGCTGCCTTAATGCATTATCTTCATATATGCTTTCTCACAGATGGTTGTCAGTGTTATTACATTATCTGCTTTTAAAGAGTAATCCGGAAAAAGGCAAAAACAAACAAACAAAAAACCCACCCACCCGTCACACAAGCATTTTACTTAAAATACTCCTTAACACAGAATCCTATTCTGATGACTGGAACAGGCCTAGGGATGCCCAACAAATAATATTTTGAATTCCACAGGATCAGAATTTCACAGTACAGAGCTAGAACTAGAACCTCACCTTCTTACTCCCCCAGCTGCTTCCTTAATGTCTCCCGGAACATGTTAAAACAGGGTCCCTAACTTGTGAAGACAAAAAGACAAAAAAATCCTCAATTCTTGTTGTCAGGCAATTATAAACTGTATCTTGTTCATATCACTGCCAAACTCCTCTCTTTCATGTGTCTTACAGGCTTGCTGGGCTTAACTCCTGCTGTGAATGGTATTTCTACTCCAACCCTATACTGCAGGCAGGGTGTAGTTCATGCTCCCTGAGTCAAACAGCTCACAGGCTGAGGAATGTCTTCACGCCAAGGAGCCATGACTCGCAGCAGCATCCACCCGCCGAAGCCAGGCAACCTCCCAGTGGCACTCATTCACTTCTTGCCAGCAGTTCGGTCCTTACTATCATCGGCATGGACTCCCAACTCCACCATGGCCCACAGAACCAGATGTGCCAACCGATCTACTTGTCTGGGCCTTCTCAGGTCCAGTCACCACCATCCTGCCTCTGCCAGCCTCCCACTGCTGTGACCTCTCCCCTAGCTACCACCACTCCCAGATTTCTGAATGTATGACTCATTCCTGTCATTCTGGCAAGTACAAATGTCAGTTCTGCAGGGAGCCTATCCCCAAACCACCCTACCTAAGGGAGTACCTGCTCCCTAACAACAGTCCTCCTGAAGCCATCTGCCATCTCTTCTCACCATTAGTCCACTGAGATCAGCCTGACATACCACAGACATTCGTTTCTAAATGAATAAAACCAAAGCTTAGCTCTCATCGCTTCTATTCAGACAGTTTAACAGAAGAACAATTTCATTAGCATTTATTAGCACCAATCATGGGTCTGTCCATGCTTGAATAGCAGTTCAAGAACTACACAAAATTAAATGGACTGTGTCCAAATGAGTCCAGGTTAGACATGTTATCCATAAAGAGGAACCTAATGCAAAGTTTAGGTAATATTTCCAGGAACAATGACAGCAAAGGAAAAAAATCCCTCTAATGTTAGCAAAACTGAGAAAATGGAAAAAAAATTCTTTTACAAAAAATGTATCTCCTTATTTTCTGTATGAGTGTTTTGCCTGCATGCCTGTCTATGATTGCAGAGGTCAGAAGAGGATGTTGGGTCCTCTGGAACTGGAGTTACAGATGATGGGTTCCCATGAGCTGTCTCATGGGAACTGGCTACTCCAGCCTTCTTCCCAAAAGAAAATTCTTACTTACGTATATATACATCTAACGCAACTACTTGGAGTCAGAGAAGTTTAATAAGAAAGAATGAAGAGAAAAAGTCCTTTGTAAAAAAATTGTAATCACATTTATTACTCGCACACATGTATTTGCGTACAGGCAGGCGCATGCCACGGTGCCTGCATGGAGGTCAGAGGACAGCCTGGGCAGCTGGTCCTCTCCTTCCACCAGATGGGTCCCAGGAATGGAACTTGGATTCTCAGGCTTGGTGGAAAGGTGCCTCTACCTGCTGAGCCATCACCTCTGCTCAAGACATTTCTTAAGACTTTGATGGGTACTTTAAATATCCTAGGAGATAGAAGGAAGGTAGGGGATATGTCTTCTCTCTAACGTTAAACAGATCTTAAAGGCATTCTTTGAGACTTTCATCCATGCATACACAGATTTCATCATTGTCCTTCCTCCCGCCATGGAACTCCTCCTGGTTCCCCTCACTTTCCTCTGCAGCCTCGGTCCTTTATTAAAAAAAAAAAAAAAAAATCACGAGTGCAACTTGTGCTGCCCATATATGACCATATATGCACAGGAGCACAGTCAACCTACTAGGGACCACATTCATAGAAACAAAACAAAACAAAAAAACCACAAACCGCCCCAACCCCACCCCTGCCCCCAACTCCCCAAGCAGCCATCAGCTGTCAAGAGCTGTTGACTTGCTTGATCCAGGTCTTTTTGGGGCAACCACAGCAGCTGAGTTCACGAATGCAGAGACAGTTTTATACCAGCCTTCTCTGACCTCTGGCTTTTACAAATCTTTCTGTCTTCTCTTTCAGATATCCCTTGAGCCTTGTGGGGACACAGTATGATACAGATATCCCATTTATGGCTGTACACTCTAAAGAACTTATCTTCTGCATCTTGACCAGTTGTGAAGAGATACTCCATTTAAAAAATACACTTCTTGTTGCACATTCAGAAGTGCCCATTTGTATTCTAATAAGAAAAGTTAACCTGATATAATAACAAGTCAACTGGTAAGGCACATGAGGTAGTCTAGCCTAAATCCCAACAAAGAACAGTCAACTACTGTCAACCTGAGAAATCAGCTGGGTAACAGAATTTAATCCCTTACTCTTTAGGATGCTAATTGAATGTGTCCTTCCGACAGGCCCAGGAGGAAAGGTATTATTATTCATTAGGAGAAATGAGGCTGTGAGCAGCTGGGTCTCCCTTGGGTCTCTCCTCCCTTGTTTGACTTTCCTCCTAATGGGGAGATCACTGATTACTGAAACCAAGACAGAACTTAGCTGTTCTGCTGTCTTCGCTAAAAAGTAGAACACTAGACACTGTCAATGAAATCTAGTCAACACAGACTAGTCATCCGTGTCAATGAAACACACACCTGTGTTCAAGTGCTCTCAGCCCTGCTTCTGAACTGTAGCTTCCAGGGACACCTCTGAAACAGCAGGAGTGGAAAAGTCAAGTTCTGTTTGCGCTATGTTGGCAGTTACTAAAAATCAAATTGTATTCTTCATTCCCCCTCACAACACCTGACATTTACTTTGGCTTTTGTCTTTAGCAAATCTAACTTTTAAAAACACTAGCGACTTGTCAAAGGTGAGTCTGCAAAGATGGCCATGCTCTAAATTTGTATGGAAGAGAAACTAAAACTAAACTTTTTTGGGGGGAGGGAGAGGGGGGTATGTCTGAGAAATGTTATAGGAAACAACCCAAGAGTGATCTGAAATAAAGAGGAGTCCATGCCTGGGCAAGTGCACACTGGCACAGCATGGGCAAACCATTATCAATCAATAGCATGCGTTATAAAGGTTATGAAAAGAACCAGCCTCAAGTCCCACAGTTAGCTTCCACAGACTCCTCTTCCTGATAAAACAATTGTCTGTTTTTAAAAACCACAGAAAATTATTATTTTATTAATTTCTCAACTTTCACTAGGTAAGATGGGCATCAAGTTGGTTTATTTGTTTTGCCATGATAAAATAGCATGGTAAGTAGTCCACTGTATTTTCTCTGAAGCTGTACTTTCAAGGTTGTTATTGATTCCCACGCTTTGTGATTACCAAAAAAAAAAAAAAAAAAAAACCTCTTATATAACCACTTAGCTGTTTTCAGATTAATTCTCAACTTGTTTTTATGTTTCTTCTCCTAAAAAACATATAACTCCTTTCATACCTGTCCTCACACCCAGAATGCTCTAATAAAACAGTTTACGTGTTTCCAGTTCACTGGGCTAAGTAAGGTGGGTAGGACAGGGTCCTGCTCACCTAACTGGGTAACCAAATCATGTAGGGGTATCCATTACAACTACAATGGGGCAGGCACAACCATTCCAATGACTCCTCTCCTTTGAAGCGCTGGAGATTGAACTCAGGGACTTAAACACACTAAGTAGAAACACCGAGTGACAACCTCGCTCTACCCCTAACTCTTAAAATACAGGGACACTGATGTACAACCTAACAGCTGTAGCATAACCAGTAGTATCTATCACCCTTAACTTCACCTCTACAGCACTGGTTGTTACCTGTCTCCTAGACATGTCAGGAAGTAAGGGCTGGTCACTGTGACTCAAACTACTGTCCCTATGCCTCAGCACCTGCTGAGGACCAATCAATCAGTCTTGGGCACTCTGCCAGCACACATTCTTTCCAGCAGTCATCACCCCATCCAGATCAACTCTGAAGCAATGTTTTCAAAGCAGGGGTAATGAACCACTGGGTCATGAGATTCATTCACTTACTGAACTATGGCCTACATTGTTTCTTTAAGAAATAGTGACACTTAGTCAGGGTTTCTATTCCTGCACAAACATCATGACCAAGAAGGAAGTTGGGGAGGAAAGGGTTTATTGAGCTTACACTTCCATGTTGCTGTTCATCACCAAAGGAAGTCAGGACTAGAACTCAAGCAGGTCAGGAAGCAGGAGTTGATGCAGAGGCCATGGACAGCCTTGCTTCCCCTGGCTTGCTCAGACTGCATTCTTATAGAACCCAAGATTACCAGCCCACAGATGGTATCACCCACAAGGGGCCCTCCACCCTTGATCACTAATTGAGAAAATGCCTTACTGCTGGATCTCATGGAGGCATTTTCTCAACTGAAGCTTCTTTCTCTGTGATAACTCCAGCTTGTGTCAAGTTGATACACAAAACCAGCCAGCACAACTGGCCAGGAATGTAAATAAAGGTGTTGGGAAACTTCAGTTTTGGACCCATTTATTACTGAGTGACCATATAAAGTTTATTACTATAGGTTGCAATTGAAAAGGGTAGAAATATACTTTATAGAAGAGTGTTCCATGTTGTAATGGTTAGCACTCTGACTCAGAGATATACTACTGTAACCCTGACTCTCAATCTCTAACCTCTACAGGTTTCACTTCACTTCCAAGACAAATTATTTCCTAATACTCTTTGCCAGGGGCCTCCAATTTCCTTTCTGTGAGCCTTCTGATAAATCTGTGATCCTAATCTAACGAGCATCTTTGGGCCTTAGCATTTACAAGCTAGGTCTTCTCTAGGTCCCACCTGTGTAGCACCCTTTTCTTCTGCACTAGCAGTTTTACATGCTAAGTGTACTCCCAGCAACCTAGCACCAGAGGGTACATGTTATCAAGCCTAGCCAAACCTCCTCGACAGGAAGCTCTAGTACAGGAGTATAATATCAGCAAGTGTCTCTCTGTGTCCGGCAATTGTGCAACAAGTTGAACTATATGATCCCGATCTACCATCCAAGGAGTTCTCCAACGCTCTAATTCCTACCAGCAGCTCAGAGCATAAGCATTTAAACCCTGTTGATATGTACCACAACCCTTGAGTACCAAGAACATTCAATCTCTTTATTACCACTATCTTCCAGGTATAAGGTGAACATTAAGCACTGTTCACAGCACCCGTGAAAGCACACCTGTCCATCTGACATCATCCACACACACCAGCTTTCTAAGAGAAGCTGTTCTATCCCCTTGTTCTCTTACCTCGTTCCTCTCAGCCACCTCTAACCTTTGTCCTCCTCAAACAATTCTAGACAGATTTCCTCCTGGTTCACTCTATGCCACATAGCTTGTTCCACATCTGTCTCTGAAATATTTTAGAATCCCAAAGAGCACACCTATGTATGGTTCTGCCTGCTGTCAGACAAACACCTTGCTAGGGTAGTGCAGCAGCTGTGTGCTGCATGCTTGACCATGAATAGAATAGTGCAGTCGACAGAAAAAAATCTTAGCTATCTAAAACTCCACTCCACTAACCCAAGTTCAATGAACTCACAGAGATGCATGTTCATCTGTGTGTCCTGCAGAAAAGCCAACCATAATAAAAAGGTGTACAGATTCTGAAGAGTCTTGAAGAAAAATATCAGATAGAGATCAAAACTACAGAGGTAATTGAGGAGAATTAGCTTTCTAACTTCAAAAAAGAAATTGATCAGCAAGACAAACCCAGTAGATCAGACTGAAATAATACAAGCTCACCAAAAGGCTGCAAGTGAAAAACTAAGCCTTCTGGGTGTCTCTGAGGGCCTGGCCTCCCTACAAAACTACAGTTCTGCTTGCTCTTCCCTGTTATGCATTGATTTCATCTTTCATTCCCAAAGTCTGAAGTTATAGTCACAAGTGCATCTGTAGCCACGGCCACCTCGCACGCCATCTATCTCCATCCCACTTCTCCTCTAGCTGAATTTCTGTAGTTCCAAGCTTGGGAACATTTCATCCCTCAGTAAACCTTTAAGGTCTTTGTAAAAGGAACAGGAACTGGCAGTGCCTGCTCATAACTGGCTTGAGTGACTCTTATAAGGAAGAGGACAGCCAAAAACCAAAAGGGGAACATTCTTTGAGTGTTTGAGGTAGGAGTGACACACAGAATAGATCAAGTCACAGACCACAGGAACCTAGAGCCCTACTAGGGACATAAGGTAGGGAGAGATAAAGGCTGAGGAGAAAGTGAATGAGATGGAGTAATCTGCAGGAAGCAGGAAAAACCCAAACATTATAAACCTCAAGTTACATTCCTAGACAAATGGAGACTCCACTAATGAGACACAATAGTGTGGTGGTCAATTTGACAGTATTTCAGTCATCTGTAAGACACAGCTCTGGTTATGCCCATGAGGGTGCTGGAGAGGGTTAACTGAGAATGGAATGTCCACCCTGCATGTGCGCAGCACCATCCTGTGGGCTGGGGTCCTGGATGAGTAAAAGGAGAAAAGGGTAAAGCCCCACAGAGCCCCAACATTCACCACTTCCTGTTTCCCAAGCACCGATCATGTGACCAGCTGTCTCACATTCTTTCCCCCCTCTTCCACATCGGACTGTGTCCTGAAATTGTGAGCCAAAATAAACCCTTCATTCCAATTTGCTTTTTGTCAGGTATTTAGTATTAGCAGTTTGTCTAAGCTCCACCCCAGTTACCTGGCAATAGTGGGTTATGCCTGACTCACTATAAAAGGGGCTGCTTGCCCCTCTTCTCTCCCTTCCTTGCTCTCACTCTCTCCTCTCGCCTCTTTCCTTTTCTCCTCATTCCCCTCCCCTTTCTCTCTCCAAGTGCTAATGGCCGGCCTCTACTCCTTTCTCTGTCTCTACTAGCCTCTCAAATCCCCTCCCTATGCCCTGAATAAACTCTATTGTATGCTATACTGTGGTGTGGCTGGTCCCTCAGGGGGAAGGGAAGCCTCAGCATGGGCCCGTGGAAGCACCCCACCCCCACACCAAACACATTCCTTCTTTCATCTTTTTATAAAACACAACACTTAGTCACAGCAGCAAGAAAAATAACTAATACAAACAGCGATCAAAATTATAGATGAAAGAAACCTGTAACTCTGCCCAAAACTAAAAACAAGCAAGCAAACCAACCTCAAAGGTTTGAGTTTCCAATGCAATTATCAAAAGCATTGCTTTCATTTAAAAAAAAAAAAACTTATAAAAAAACAGCCAGGAATAGTGGCACACTCCTTTTCTCCTTCCTTCCTTCCTTTCCTTCTTTCTTTGGCATACTCTTTTAATCCCAGCACTCAGGTAGATTTCTGTGAGTTCAAGGCTAGGCTGGTCTACCTACATAGCAAGTTCTAGGACAGCCAGGATTACATAGAGAGACCCTGTCCCAAAAAAAAAAACCAAAACAACTTATGGGGGAGAGAGAGGGCAGGGGAGGGAAACAAGTAATTATCAATATGAGTTTCAAGTAAAAATGGAGTAAATTTGGCAATTTTCAGAGCAAAACAAACAATACCAGCTCTAAAACAACCATCATTTTCCATTTCTAGGAATCCATTCATTTCACAACATAGCACATGTAGTGACAGCCCGATGGTAGGCAGGATACTGATAACACTGATGAGTAAGGTTTGTAAAGCATCCTGATTTCAGAAACATTTTAATTAGTAGAAACAGAACAGTGGGTGAAAGCTTAGGATTTGATCTCAAGATTATGGTATGTATTCCATGAGATAAATGTTAAGTTCTATAGGCCTCAGGACAGGGCAGTATCCCGTATAAAGAAAGCATAGTACCTACCACAGATTCAATAAATGTTTATTAAATTCTAGTACAATATTCCCTGAATCAGCTAACCTTTTCCCCAAATTATGATCAATATAAATTGAGGGGGCGGGAGTCTATATTCCAGGAACCCACAGCTATCAAGACAAGGACAGTACTGGTATAAGACAGGCATTAGATTCAACAAGCAAAGAGTCTAGAAAAAGATCCATGCACAGGTAGGATACTTTTGGCAGAAGTGTAAAGGCAAGTCAGGGGAGAAAGTACAGTATTTTCAATACATGGTGCTCAAACAACTGGACATTTACATAGACACACATATGTGTGTGGACACATAGACACAGTGAGAGAGAGAGAGACAGAGAAACCCTAGCTATACCTAGTTGGTACCCTATTTAAAAAGTATATGGTCAAAACCAGATTATAAATTCTAAAATGAAAACTATGAAACTCCCAGAAGAACACATTCAAAAAAATCTTTGTGACATAAGTTGAGGAAATTTTTTTCTGTATATAACTAAAAGTACAACCCATTAAAGATTTTTCAAAGGAAATCAACTTGAACTTACCAAAATTGAGAACTGTGGGACGGGGAAGGTGGTTCAGTTGACAAAATGCATACTGCACAGGCCTAAGTCCAACACCCAGGATCCAAAGCTGGGGTTGGTGACTCAAAGCTGTGATCTCAGCACTGGAAGTAGAGACAGGATGATTCCTAGGGCTTACTGGTGAATTAGTCTAGGTGAACTGGCTTGGCTGAGTTCAGTTAGAGACCCTGCTGCAAAATATGAGGTTGAGGGCAATTAAGGAAGACACTGGACATCAACTTCTGGCCCCCACCTGCATATCTGAGCCATGCAGATACAGATAAAAAAAACTGCTCTACGACGACGTAATTAAGTCACTCCCTTAATGAATTGAGTGAATGAAAATACAAGCTATGGACCTGCAGGGAAGTGTGTTCAAAACACTGGAGTAACTGCAGAAACCAGCAAAGTAAAAAGGGACCATTGTTGGGGTGGGGGTCAGGAGCAATAGAGAAGGGAACAGCATGGCACACATGGTTGGAGGGGGAAAATGGAAATGTGGGGGAGGGGAAAGGAGATAAATGAATCAGGGAGGAGGGTAAAATAGTAAGAATGTCTCAAAAGGTATTAAGTAATAAGGAATGATAGTATTAATTACCTAAAAATGCATAAGTTAGTGTATAAATATACATATATAATTTAAATTAAAAATTCCCACCTGAGCTAACAATGCGGCCCCCAAGATTCATAGAGCATAGAACAAAACCCTAACACCTAGCACTTGAATGTCCTATTAAAGGCTGTTAGTCAGAGTTGCCCCCTGGAGGTGGAAGGTCAGTCCTTATTGCTGGAGAGAGACCTCATACTTCAGACAGAGTTCAGAGGCCCTGGATGGACCTAACCTGAAGGCTTCTTCCCTGAGGGCAATCTTTCCTGATACCAGGCACTGGGCAAGCTTCCAAGAAGAGAAGTAACTAACAGTCCTACTCAGCCAGCTATGATGCCTATGAACCACAACAATGACCAGCACGGTACCATAACAGTAAGTACTCGCACAAATTGCTCGGCAGTAACCAACAGCTCTCTAAGTGGACTTAAAACTGTCTTAACAAGAAGGAAACCATGCCTGGTACTGGCTAGTGAAGTCATGAATCTTGAAGGAGAACCTACAACCACCACCTTAATAAACCAGCATAATTCCTCAGTATATTCCTTCTCTATGTAGGTTCTGAGGCCTGAACTCAGGTCACCAGGCTTCTGGAAAGCACCTTTACACACCAAGCCGTCTGGCTGGTCTTGTTGTTACCTTGAGTTGAAGGTATACATACACAGCTAGAGTCACCGAGGATTTATTTTGAAAATACATACCTATGTCAGCAATTTCATTTCAAAGGAGTCACACAGGAACTAACGTACACTTTGGGAAAGTGGCCATCATGACTTTTAACATGAGCATCATTGTCACACAGTGTCTGATGAGGGCATGGATGTCAACAAGACAACAAAATTTTCCCTTATTTTTCGCTACACAGCTCAGACTGTCCTTACATTCATGGGCATACTGCATGTAAGTTTTGGATTACAATTGTGTGCCACCACACCTGGCTTGAATAAATGCCCCCCCTCCCCTGCTTCTCTTAAAGATGTTAGTCTCACCTCAAACTTCCTATAGAGTTGAGGATGACCTTGAACATCTGATTCTTCTGCCTCTACCTCCCAAATCCTGGATTACAGGCATGCACCAGCACATCAGATTTTGCATAATGCTAGGGGTTGGAGCCCAGGGCTTCATGCTGGTAGGCAAGCATTCTAGCAACTACATCCTCAGTCCAAACTGTTTAACAGAAAACTCAAGTGAGACACTTGTTAGAGTTTGCGAAAACAAGAGTCATCTTACTTGTTCCTGTGAGTTAGTTAAGCAGGGATGACATCACCTTGCATTTTCTCACACCCATTCGTAAACTTTAAAAACAGATGTTGGTAGAGAGTGAAAAGGGAGGAGAAGTTAAAGTATAGTTATTATGATAAATACAAGAGAAAATAAGTAAAACTGGTTCAAAAAATTATTCACTCAAATACCATTATGTACCGCCAAGCACTATGCTACCAGAAAATGCTTCTGAGGAAAACAAGAATAAATGAAGAATTTTATTAAATGTCAGAGTTTGGGGAATTGATTCCCAAAATAGAACATTCATTTTTCTAGGAAAAATTACAGATAAGCCAAGGTGGAAGTCAAGAACAGACTTTAATAAACAACAGGTAATAAAATATCTGTCAAAGAAGAATAAACATTCCTAGATTTGGTCCAAAATGGGTGGGCAAGTTGGGCGTGAAAAAGAGCTCTTCCTGCAAAAAAAGAGGTCGGAAAGGTAACTCAGTATGTGAGAGTGCTTACCACCAAGTCTGATCCACATGGTGGAGAGAGCTAGCTCTTCCAAATGATCCTCTAATCTCAACATGTGTGCTGTATCAAGCATGTGCAGGTTAAAAAAAAAAAGACAAAACTTAAAATACCTATTTTGACTAATTAAAGAGCATAAAATTTAAGATTTCTTAAAATACCCATTTGTCAGCTAAACAATCATATTTATAAGGGAATTTCTTGAAAAGTTGTTAAAAGTATACCAAGTTAACTCCAACACTAATTCAGTTCTCAAGACACTTTTGCTACCCAGTATTGTCCTGGAGCCACATGTGGATAATGGTTATGAAACACAGCAGGTAGCTCTGACATATGTATGGTAAGAGTTTGGAGATTTAGTATGAAAAATATTTTTAAATTATATGTTGAAATGAAAGTACTTTGAATATATTGAGATAAATTAAACTTCACTGGAACAGAAGTATCGTTTTTGTATAATAAACTAAATACCTTTAGAAAGGTGTAGTGCAACTATCTTAGAACTAAAATTTCTATTCAGTCATTCACATATCTATACAGTAGAGACCAAGAAAGAAATTGTCTAGAAATGAAGCTTATCCCCAACAAGAATGAGAAAAACACCCTCAATCCTTTGGAGGTGGGGTGTCAACCCTTTCACAGGGTCCCTCCCCTAAGACCAACGGAAAACAGATATTTACGTCACAATCCATAACTAGCAAAATTACAAATATAAAGTAGGAACAAAAATAATTTTATGGTTGGGAGTCACTGTAACATGAGGGACTGTATTCAAGGGTCACAGCATTAGGAAGGTTGAGAACCACTGATGTAGATACACAAATGCTCAGCACCCCTGCTTGGCTGACTCAGCAGTGAGCCAATTGACAAAGAAACAACTGACCCTAAGGTGAGAAGGGATGCTGGATCAACCCTTGGTGGACATTAAGTTAACAGGAGCAGAAAACAGTTCCCAACATAGACACCTGTCCCAGAACTGTGGGGTCATTGCTAGGATCTCTATGAAGCCAGGCAGATGTGAGATCTGGCAGGTGCAAAAATGAAACTTATCCACCCTCTAGCCCTTGGCCCTGTTGTTAGGTTTCTTCTTTTAACCAAAGGCAACACTGCCAGCTCACATTAGCTAGCACAATTCCTACCAGAGGGACATCCTGCACTAGCCCATAACACCTGAGTCTTTCTGATTGCCCCATCTTCTTCCCATAATACAGATTTTTTCTGGAGATGTTAAACAAATTATGATCCAGGGCCAAATTTGGCTCAGAATCTGTTTTATTTATTTATTTATTTTTTTGTAGTCTATGAGTTAAAAGCAGGTGTGCATGTTTTTCTTTCAATGGCTTCGAGAAAAAAAGCTAGTATTTTATATCTGAAGATCAGATAAAATTCCAATTTCAAATCCGTGATATAATTTCACGGAGACACAACTACAGCCATTTGTTGATGTATTTGCCTTCCTGTGATTTTACATGATGAGGGCAAAGGAGAGTCATTCCAACAGGAGACATCTAGCCCACAAGGCTTGCGATTATTTACTATTTGGCTTGCTGCAGAAAGTCAGCCAATCCCTAGTATAGATGATAACTGTATTTGTTGATTAAAATCCTTTAGGGAGAGTCTACAACTTAATAGAGTCTACAAAGCTGTTCTTCACTGAGCACCAAGCTCAGTTCCACCTTCCTCCCTACTCAATATTTTGCTTCTCTATGTCTTGGTCCACCCGTGGAAGTACACTGTCCTTTCTTGAGAGACACACATCTCCCCCCAACCCCCTCCCCGTGGTTATCTTCATAACAAACCAAAGGTTTCACAATGCTTCCCACCCTCACAACAATGACCAAATTCAATGTCCATTTAGTGAACTAGGTAACAATCCACTTATGGACAGTATTAGACATTACTAACAGCTCATTATTTTGTACCTTCAATTAAGAAAAACACTGCACAATAATGATTTCCTATATTACAACAGGTAGAGGCAGCTGGATCTCATTTTGTCATCCAGCTGCTGTTTTTAACTTATGTAGCTCACGCAGCTTTCAGTGATGCTGGTATTTATACACACCACATTTCAGAATACTGGTAGCATGCCGCCACCAGCAATTTTATTTAATCTCACTGTTAAATGAGATTGGAAACCTCACTGTTATCAGGTACAAAGACAACAACATCCAAAGAGCATCACTCGAGGCCATGGGAGCTGCATTCAGAGTTCCTTTTGCAACTCATTGCTTCCTACTCAGCATGAATGACTTTCTAAAGTTCCTTTGTGGCCCTGTAGCTTGTGCCCGCCTTCCCAACTTCATTTCTTACTCTCACCTCATTATGTTCTACCACCCCCAGTTTCCTTCCTTTCTCAATCATGCCAAGATCGTTCTTGCCCCGCTAAACCCTTCTTGCCTTTTAGACTAGGGAACCTTGCCTAGGCAGCTCTTACACATATCTTTGCTAATCATACCTACAATGCACCCACTTTTGATTCAACTTTATACAACCGTGTGTAGCAAGATCTTAGGCTGTGGTCTTTGGATTTTTGGACCGTCT
Source organism: Rhynchomys soricoides (assembly GCA_019843965.1). Lineage (NCBI taxonomy): Eukaryota > Metazoa > Chordata > Mammalia > Rodentia > Muridae > Rhynchomys > Rhynchomys soricoides. The sequence continues at coordinate 5,074,513 of JADRCH010000093.1, read as the reverse complement.
CCAGGACTCATAAGGTGGAAACATCACCAAATCAGCCACTGCATTATGCTCACATTTGTACGAAAGATGCAAATGCAATGGTAATGCCTGTGTGGGCATCCTAAAGCAAGAACCAAGACAGCAGGTACAAATCAAGCGGTGAATCATTTTATCCTATCACCACACCCTCAGAGGGACAAGCCACATTCATTTGCCAACAGCCTTAGGAACACAATAAGAGTGATTAAGTTTACTGGGTCTTGACTCCTGCACATCTTTTAGGATTCTCCAACAGGGCCAACAAGGTGGCTCAAACAGCTAAGGGTGCTTGCTGTGAAAGTCTGGAGGAAGTGGAGAGAACGAAGAGATCCCTGAAAGTTGTCCTTTCACCCTGACACAGGCACCATGGCTGGGGCACCGCCACACATAGGCACCATGGCTGGGG